>JAEAOA010001080.1:132500-320000 GCA_016746295.1 Potamilus streckersoni | reverse complement strand
ATCAATGTGACATTTTTTTTTGAAACATTACGGAAACTAAGAAGATAATGAATTGGGGTGTACAGGCAGCGGCCGCCAAAGTGAATACAGACTTAATTCCAGAAGAGGCAAATTTTAATTAGGATTTTGTGGATTTTCTCACTTTTCTCATGAAATTGTTTCGGTACCAGCACCTTCGCCATCTTCTCGTTTTTTACCACACGTCGAGGATTTTAAACAGAGACAGAAAGAAGACTTGGAAAAACTTTTACAGCAGCAGAAAGAAGCAGAACAAACTTTTCTCCTTGAACAGCAACAGCTAAAGAAGAAGAAGAGACAACAAGGAAACGACAGGAAGAAGACACAGGGAAGAAAAAAAGTCTAGGTGAGAAGGAGAAAAGTGAAATTCCAAAGGGTCATGGTACTCTTGGATATTTTGGCAGAGTTCAAAAGTCTGAAACAAATATATCAGACTTCATTATTACAACCTAAAAGAAAAAGACCTTCCCCAGCCAAGTTGTCCAACCCTGTTAGTACGCTTAAGATACCACCCCTATTGAAATCTACCAAATCATCGACAGGAGCAAGTCTAGAAGTTGGCCTTGGTCGTGGCAAAGGCTTAAGGCAGTTAAAGCGGATTGCTTCTCGTTCCCAAGTTTAACACCATCCACCCCCCCAAAAAAAAATCATCAAACACCCAACCATCCTTTTCAGGTTTACCCAATTCTTTTGAAAAGAGTTAATATTTATTTTGCCAAAATCAATGAAAACTCAAAATCCCTATCTTACCCTATCATGGACGTATGAAAGTACTTGAGTGTTTTCCCTTATTCTAAAAAGATCAAAACCAAGAGACACTTACGTTTTTTTCAGTTTGGTCTATTCTGGTACAAATATTTTCAATTCACAACACAACACAACACAACAAAACACAACACAGCTCTTTTAAAAAAGTTCATAGATTTTATTGTTTACTTTTTGGTTCACTCTGTTTTATTGAATTTCTTCACTTTCACAGGTTTTTACTCCTCTTTTGCCTATTTATTTCTCTCCTTTTATTCTTTTTTGGAACGTATTGCGGTTCTTCATTTGACGAAGGTACCTCTTCGTTTTCCTCCTCCTGCCCCCGTTGTTTCTTAGGGCAGTGTGAAGACCAATGTCCTCTCTCTCTTGACAATGATAACATGTATCTTGACTTTTGTCTCTTTTGACACCGGGCTTGCTTGTTTATGGTGATGACATTCTGTAGCACAATGCCCTTTATTCTTACAGATATATCAAGTATCTTGACTTTTATCTCGAAAGAAAAGTTAGTAGTCCGTCGGCTTGTCTGAAGTAAACTTTGTTATGACACCTCGCAAAGCTCTGATCAGAAGTTAGATCTGTTTGGGCTCTTCCATCGTTCTGGTTGACTTGAATATGAAATGAAATCTGGGAGGGAAAGCACTAGCCCTTTATATATACTCCTGTCTGACATGGATATAAATGCTACTAAGGTGTTTCACATGTAGTAATTTGAAGTTTTGCAGTCAAGATGAAACGATCGCATCATTTCGTAAAGAAAAGAAAAGACAGTAAGAAGCAGAAACATGATTTGTAACCTCACACATAATCTGAAGTCTTGGCTTAAATTCATGCTAGCGATTTTCAAGGTGACATGAGTGAGCCAGAATTCAGACTCAGTAAAAATCCATCACTACCAGTAATTCCCGAAAAGTAATATCACATTCAAGAGACAGAAATACGCTCCTCTAGAACAGACTACAAGTACGCGGTGAAGTTTAAAGATTTCAAGTCCGAAGTGCCGGGAAAAGCCGAAGGGTTCATCACTGATGTGTGGGATTCTTTGCTAACCACACTGGAGAAACAATGTGAAACAAAAGAAGACGATCGATCGAGACTTTCCATTCATCACGACAGTTTGAAGTCACCCGTTTGGATCGAGTTTTGCAGCCACTCAGAATTCACGCCTTCAAAAGTTATCGACAAGATTCAACAAGTGCAATAATCCAATGACAAATTTCACGTCCCAGACGGAAAAGGTATACTGTTCATGACTCACGTGTCTCTTTCCCAAGGGACATGACTCAAAAAGGTGTTATTGTTAGACAACTATCGCAGCACCAAAAACATATCTCGTCCAAATTAACAATCTTCAAGAAAAGATGTGTTTAGCCCGTGCCATTGTGGTGGGATAAACGTATGCCGACAAGAACGACATCGATCGGACCTAGCCAAACAACGAAGAGATGCAGAGATCATATTACAGTAAGCAGGTATATTCAAAGACACCATTTGCGGCATTCCTGAAATGCGAATTGCAAGGCGTCCTGGCTCCAAGCTACACATTGAAAGTGCACTCTCAAGAAGTGGGAAGACCTCTGTTGTTGAGAGGCAAAGATTTCAAAGACGGAAAATACATTCACATCATCACGATGAACATTTTGAGACCATTAACAGCATCAATGCATTCCTGGGATAAATATATTATTGTGAGAAATGTGATTATGGCTATAACAATCGATTGCAACACAAGACTTGGAGATCAAAATGTGAGAGATGTTTGGCCTCTAAACCATGTCTGGACAAAGGACATAAACGAGTCCATCTCCCAGATTGTCAGCGCACTTTTGTCAGATAAAACTGTTACCAACATCATTTGAAGACGCAAGGTTCACAGCGGAAACGTGCTTGTCAACTCCTGAGATTGTGCCCTTTTTGTTTACAGGCATACAAACCTATTGTGTCAAGACTCACTTATGTTCAGGAAAGACACGACGTCACATTTGTCGCCAAATCGTGGACTTCGAACATGAATGCCACATTCAAAAATGCCATTCCAAATATCAAGAGGAAGATGACCAATTTCATCGTTTTAGATTTCGAATGCATGGAAAAGTCTGGTATTCACATTTTAATTTCTGCGTTGCTCATCGTGCGCGCGAGAACAGCATCAAAGAGCCCACCTTTAGTCATTGGCCTCACTGCAGCATGATTCATGGAGGACGTCAAAAATCTTTCGTGCACCTAACACGCCCAATGGATCTTAGATTCCATGGACGAGACGTGGAGTCAAGAGGACATCGAGAGTTACAGAGTTTGCCATCTTTCTGCCACGGTGATAGCTCACAATTTCTCGGGATACGATGGGCAATTTCTTCTCAGATATACCAAGGAACAACACGTCTTAAAGTCATTTTGAACCGAGCCAAAATCATTTCCATGCAATTGGGACAAGTGCAGTTATATTTCGATGAGTTACTTGGCCATGCCGTTGGTTAATGCCTAAAACCTTTGTAATGCTATTTTCGCATTTTTTCAATAACGAAGTCAATAAACACGCCGTTCTACCACATTTGCCTGTGGATCGCTTTATCCTTACGTGTACAAATATTGTCACTTTTGCAGAGGGCACATGCAATTGCTGACGGCTCAAGTCGACCTGGACAACATTCGACAATACGAAGGACTGATCAAATGTAAAGTTTTGCCTCCCACGAACTGTAACCATCCGGATTTACCTCACCATTGCAAATGAAAACTGATGTTTCCCTTGTGTCGTTTTCGTGCCGAAACATGTCACCAAGAACAACCTTGTCAGCACAGCCAGGAAGTACGCGCCTTGACAGGAACATGGGGAAGCGATACATTTTTTTAAAGCTGTGGACCTGGGATACTAAGTGTTAGAAGTGTACGAAATTTACCGCTTTCCTAAAACAGAAAAATACTACAAGGGTGACGAGACTCAGAAAATATAAACTACGAGAATGCCTTTTTAAATTGAAACAAGAAGCCTGTGGCTATCCTTCATAGTGACACACTTCTGAAGACCAAAGGAAGTTCAAAGAGAAATACTGGGAGCAGGAAGGCATCACTACATCGAGAAAAACGAAAGAAGACGATCGTTCCCGAAAGTGATGTTGAATAGCTTGTAGGACAAAATTGCACAACAACTGTTGTGTTTATCAAAAACGGAGTATTTGACCTAATCTTCCCGTTACTTCCAGATGATCCACGACAAAACCAAGTACATGAAACACGTGGACGTCGTTGGTGAGAACTTGATCTTAGTCAGTTACTAAGAAGAACTGGACTTTACAGATGTCGACGAATTTCGAAATGTCATCAATGCGGCTTACATGACAGCTCATACTCGTTTAAAACCAACGCAACACCAGTTAGGAGATCGTGTGCTGTATATTGACACAGCCAGTTGCATCTACATCGATCGTCTGGGTAAACATCACCCTGTCATCGAAGGAGACCATTTAGGAGCCTGGACCTACGAGCAAATCGAGGACAAGGTTCTAAGTTTTGCTTGTGGCTATACTTAAAATTACGGCTACGAATACCTCAAGGAGAAATGCACACGGAATATAAAGTGAAAGGATTGATTCTCATATTATCGCACCAGTGAAGTGGTAAACGTTGGTGTATTAAAAAAAGCCTTACCCTCTGGACAGCATGGGAAACTTTAAAGTGACCATTTTACCAACCAAACAAAACTGTACATTTACCCACATATCAAATCGTCAGTCTACCCATGGAAAAGGTCTATCAAATCGTGTACCAGAAGCGAGTACGGCTTCTCAGCCACTTCGCTTTATCGTATGGACACACTGATATTGGCCAGCAAATAAAACGCGACAACAACCAAAACCGATATTTCACTGTAACTACCAAGACCAAACGAGAAACACGAATCGTTTCACACAAGAAGAATCAAGTAAAAGCAAACTCGAGTGAGATGCTATGCCTTCCGATGGCAGAGATGTAGTACGCTGTGGCCTCATCGACTCAGTATCACATCATCATGGGAACTTTGCTATAACTATATCTACCATGGAAAGTGATGATGATGCTGTACGTGTCAAACTTGACGGATGCCAAAACGATGCCACACGTTATCGTCCAACTTTATACTTTACTTGCTTTTATGGTGGATATTATCCTCCACGTGAAACCATGCGGCTTCCACCCTATGGATATCATGCAAAACTGAGTAAAGTCCTAATGAACATGTGAAAGACGAATATTCGTTTCCTGTGCATTTGTCTGAATACTGCAACTTTGAATGTTGATTGCAAAGCTTCCAAGGAAAATGGCCAAAATATCTGGGAGGACTTACCCCCGAATAAACAGCCAAAGCCGGATTTTTTTTCTTGTGTGAAGGGGATAAAGTCAAGTGATTCAGTTGCGGTTTGTCACTTCACTAGTGGGAGAAGAAAGATTCCGCTTACCTGGAACATGCTCGATGATCTTCGGATTGTTACTTCCTACTTTTAATGGGACCTCGCAATTAAAGTGGCATGCATGTCGTTTAAATAACCATTTTGGCTAGGAGTCAAACGTTGGACAACACCTAGACAAATATTTAATCACCATGTAAAAATAATATTCAATTATTACTAAACGAACTACAAGGAAGTTTGGATGGGACTTGCTAGAGCAAACATTGTGACTGTAGAACTTTTGTGACTAGTCATTCACAAGAAGAAAGTGACAAAAGTCAACAAACAAATCAGATTTCGCTGGATCAATGGTGCGTTCTTCATAATATTCCATTTTATACCGTTTACATCGGAAGATTTTATTGCTATTCGTGACCGTTACCCTAAAGGGTTTTGGTGAGAAATTACTCACTTTGTCCGTTACTTTTCTCTATGAGAAGTGTTTGACTGACACATAGTCATGGATACTTTACAAGAGAACATTCGAAGCTTACATGTGGAGTGTAGAGGACACAAGTACCAGTAGCTGGTCAAAATACAAGTCAAACCCAGAGAACAATTACATCTGTCACGACACCGATATTTGAACCACTGGTTTCCTAAATGCTATAAGAGGATTGATTCTGATTAAAGTGTTCCAGAGGGCGGATTGGTTTGTTACTAATTCTCTTTACTACCAGATAAACTTACTGTGTCAAGAAGAAGAGTCAGAGGGTTAGAAAATATTTTACACAATGTAAATTTAGGTCAAGAGAAAACGTCTGAACGGTGTGTGATGAGCAGCTTTCTGACTACATATTTTGGATACATCGATGAAATACGACCACTTCTGCGCAGAAAGTCGAATTATTGCCTCCGACAAAAAGAGGTATAAAAACGTTATACCCTTCCATGACCTTCATCATTCTTGATACAACCTCGATCACTTTGGCTCTGTCTCTCATAGCATCAACATGACGTCCCGTAAGTCTTATCTTCCCATCAGATTGATTCGTGTCTTATACGGCATCAAATGTGACAAAATCACAAAGACGTGCTCGTGTCTTAGAAGCCATCTCAAAGAAGTCGTACGGTGGTTTACGGTGGCAAAACGTCACATTCCACATCAAACCAAAATCTTTTTGAGAGAAAAAAAGAATCCTTGACGCAACTGGCCGAACATCGCATCCACGCTCAGCACAAAAGCAAATAATTTTGAAACATGGATGAAGATGTTCTCTAGATGGTGTCATCATTTGCTACCTTTTAAAATGGGACTCCAGTGCTTCCAAAGTTCTCCCCGAAAACAAAAGCCACTCTCGATGTACCAAAAAGAAAAAGAACAACGGTGTCAAGACTAGGTCACAACCTTAGAAAAAGAAAAAAAGCAACAGTGTTAAGACCAGGTAACAGCCTCTGAAAAAGGAAACTTCCTCCGAAAACAGCTTCTGCTCACATGAGAGCGTCTCCATAACTTCATTCAACGGTGACATCCATGTCCTCTTTAGCTGTAGCAGACTCTGCTCACAAACTACCAAACCCAAAAATCAAAGTTCAAGGGAAATCGGGCATGTTACTGAGTTTACTGTCCTAGCAAGAACTGTCCCGATTTAGTCCGTTGCGAACTCCTCCACGATGTTTATTACATGTCATCAAGTTGATACGACATAAAGACAATCAGTGGCGACCCATTCCAGTATAAAAGACCCAAGGTAAAGGATGGAAGCAGTGTTTTTCTACTGGTGAACGCCCAAAGATGTTCCCTCAAAGAAGTGCACACCGTCACCGATCTTTTAATCAGAAAAGAAAAGGTAAAAGAAAAAGACAGTCATGTCATCCGAAAAAACCTCATCGCTAAAAATCGACGTCACAGTCTGAAAAGACATGCTCGTCCAAAAAAAAGGGAAGCCACCAAAGAGGAGGTTTCTCTTGCCCTTTATTTCAAATGGATAAGTTAGTAGATAATTTTGCCTCAAAATGTAAGGACAAGTATCAAGAAAAAACAATAAGAGCACACATGTCGAGTCATGTCCTTAAGTATATTTTGTGTACCAAAAGATATTCCGTCATCGTTATTCTCCAGTCCAAAAAGAAAAAAGAAAAAGACAGTCACGTCATCCGAAAAGAAACGCTTAACCAATCATCAATGTCACCCCCAGAAAATACATTATGGTCAAAAGAAAAAGAGAAACCACCAAAGAGGCGGTTTCTGTGGTGATTTTGGAAAATACATCGTCACATTTATTACGAAGAGATAGCAAAAGAAAGGATGAAAGGCCATGTGCCAAGTTATCAACGTTAGTATATTTTTGGTGTATTCCATTGGAACCGAGGAACCAACAAAAAGAATGTCACCCCCAAAAACATCTTTTTTACCCACAAAAGAATGAAAAGGAAAGAACTGCCTCCTCCTTTAGTCCGACATTGGGACACACAGTTTGTCTTGTCCAAAGCTTCTCCACCACTGCGAAAACAATTCATTCAAACTGCCTCCAAAGACGTCATCGATGCCGTGAGCTAATGTTGTCTGAAGTCTTTAAAGGCACGATACTTTTGTCTAAGCATAAAAAATGCTTAACTAAACATTGACACATTATTCACGAAATGGTCCAAAAGAAAATACTTGTTTGTCAAAAGAAAAAAATAATTGGTGAAACGTGGAGGAATTTTCTCCCTGTTAAGGCTGCTTGCCAAAGTAATAGATAGACCTGTGTTGTGCACGTTGGGAAGAGTTTTACCTGCATTAGCTCCACCATGGATTCAAGATAAAATGGCCCTCTTTAGTCCGAAAATCTCAGACATGACCATCAAAATCCAATGGAAGACAAAAACTAACTTTAGTACCTTACAAACGATGAAATACCATCATTAGCAGGAAAAACGGACCCCGCAATTACCTCCCAATCCTCATTTGACCGAGATGTTTCAGTTACAACACGAATTGCAATCGTTGATGGATCGCAATGATTTGTTCGAAACAGAAAATTTCAATGGTATGGTCAACTGTTGCAATGACTGCAACTCTTTCACCAGAAAGCTTTAGACGAACAGCTCCACCCTATCTGAAAGATTTTCAGGCCCTGATGAAAGTTCATCACCAACACCACTACCACCCCAGCGGCCAAGACAGAAGCAGCCTTTTCAGATACCTTGGGAAGAAGAGGCACGAGAAGTCTTTCAAACACTGTCAGCAGCTTCCATGCCTATTATGATTGCAGCGTCCTTGTTGACCCATTCCCCTACACACCAAGGAGAAGAACTTAAAGCATAAGTGAAAAAGATGATGTCCACTCCTCCTTTGACAGAAGTCAAAAAGAAAGAAGACCAAAGCAATTCCGTTATCACCATCACCACCACCAATACCAAAACTACCTTCAGTCTTTACTCTCTGGGCACAACGGACACGTTAAGCCGTTTCCAACCCCCCCCCCTCACCAGAGTAGCATCATCGAAGATTGGATCACTTGTTAAAATATGGAGAAGGTGTTAGTCTGCATTTACTACGATCCATCCCATTCTGCAGGTTACAGAGGAGTTCCGAAATTGCATCGTGCTGCCAAAACAAGACTGAATGCAATGAAGGCTGCCAGATCAAGCAGCGATGAGGGACATTTTCACCCTATAAAATCCGGTCAACTGCGTGTGGAACTTCAGTTTGTAGATGCTCTCACCGAGATTTTTGTTAGAAACTATGGAAGACTCTTATCCCTCTTTGAATGGTAAAGAATCTATGGAATGTGAGTAAACCTTGAAAGCAGAACCCCAAGACAAAGCAAAGCGAACATAGTGGTCAAACCCATATGGCCAGAACAAGAACAACATTTAGTGTCATGTTTTGCCAAACACCTGTCGGATAAAATTACGGAATTGGTCAAGAAAGATTGCTATGGATGTCAAAACGATCATCCCAGTCAAATTCAATACGATAACTGTCTGATGATGAGCCAAGAAGAAAAATTGGACGGGTGCTCAAAATGGCGAAATATAATATTGACAATTGTGCAGGACAAATGATTGATAAAACTTGTTGAAATAACAACAATAGTTACAGTGGTAAATTGTATGTGAAAATCAACATAAATGTTCTTTTTGGCCTAATTTATATAATATATAACTAAGATGATCCCAATTCTCAAACTAATCTTTAAGAGAAAAATATGTTAATAGTTCTCAAAATTTGTTCATATGTCCTAATCCAGGTTCGGAACCATACACTGGTTTATGTTTGATTGTCCAATAGTAAATATGATAGAGGCACAGTCTGGAACCGGATATTAATAGTGTGTGTGTGTGTGTGTGTGTGAGTGAGTGTGTGTGTGTGTGTGTGTGTGTGTGTGTGTGTGTGTGTGTGTCGCTTATGTTGTGTGAGACAGTCTGTCGTTTTGAGCGAAACAGTCTGAAACCGGATGTCAAAAGTGTGTCGTGTGGGTTGAATGCGACAATGTGTGTCGTTTTGTAGCGATAAAGTGTGTCGTTGTGTCGGGTATATTAGTTCGACATCTAAATGATACAACCACTACAAAATGGATGGGAATTAGTGAGTCCAAAGTGATACAAGTAATTGAGTAGGAAATTCGATAATGTCAATGGGAATACGAAATTGCCAATAGATAGCAGACGGCAGTGTTGATGACGACTCAGTGATTGTGCTATGAACTAAATCCGTCTGTGGGAACTTCTATCTGATATATCTAGGAAATAAACGTTGAAACAACTTCAGAAACACATAATAGGCATTATGAAGACTAAATTTAATATATCGGTAGTGCGTAGTCTACCTTGTTAAGGTATTTATGCTTGAAATATTACAAGAGACTTTTGTTCGGTTCGCTTATTCTTGATATCTTTACTGGATTAGTATTAAAAAAAAATGGCGCTTAATTTCAAACTATAAAAAGCAATTATTTAACAACAAATTATACGAATATTTCAAGTTTCATCATACTGGTGACGAAAAATTATGAATTTACATGAATATTATAGGAGCTGGTGGAGGAACTAGAGAATTTAAAAAAAAAAAAAAACGAAGAAGAAGAAAAAGTAGAAGAACCTGTATGTTGATGCATTCTAATGAGTAGTTTATTGTGGTAATATTTATTTTCTCTGCATGGTGGCTTATAACCATTGCTTCGTTTCCAGTGGATACTGCGTTCGAATAGTGTTTAAAGTAGGTTTTCATGCCTTTCTGCGAGGCACTTAGCTTCCCTCACCTCCGTACCAATATGTATATTGTCTGGCACTTGCTTCGTGTTGACACGCTGATTTTCCAACAGACTTAAGATTCTATATAACAAAGAACTGTTTTGTTTAAATGAAATAAGAGAAACTTGCAATTACTGATACTGTCTACTTAGCAACTAACCAGAAATGAAAATTATTAACACGATAACATACTACATAAAATAAACGGAGACTGGGTTCTTAACATCTTTTAACACCGAATAGATAAAATAATTCAAATATCAGACTCAGCTGATTTTACCTGTCAATAATTTATTTATTGTGAACTGATATCAATCACTATCATTTCTTTAACCAAACATACTGTTATTGGTGGATACCGGTGTCATTGTGTTCCATTGGTTTTACAGCTTGCAAGGCCGCGGCCAGAGTCTATAAATATATCAATGTTTCATAAAAATACATAGAGAAAGGCAAAATATAATTGGTTACCGAATTTTGTTAAACATTGGTGTTGGAAATTCAATTTTACAAGGGAATACTTTATTTATAATTGTAATTCTAGGCGCTGAATGCCAGCCAGGATATGGTGGACTCGTACAATTATCACAACATACGGGTGTTCACGGTGGACTTGAAAACGTCAGATAATGAAGAGTATGACCTTCTGGGTGTCATGGAGCATTGGTCCGTACCCAGTAATGGTGAATGGACACTTCTAGTATATAACCAAATAGAAAGAATGTTTCTTTCATAACATGTAAAGAAGAAAAAAGCTTCGAACGTCCATGAGAATTTTCTACTTAAGTGTGGATAAAAAGAATTGCATTTGCAGCAATCATTGAAAGATTCTAATAACGCCAATTACAATTTGTCAGTTTCCTTTCCGTGGCTATTGATTGTGTCCACCACAAGTACCACTTCTTCAACAATTCACGTCTAAAACTTGATCAGTTAATTATATTCATTCAGTTAACACTTCCTTTCAAAATAAAATTAGGTTAACATCGTATTTTATGTTTTTCTTGATAGTATCTTCCTCGTCAAGAGATCATTCGTATAGCTGTGTCTTAAAAGCGTGTCTTCGTAGGGGTTTGCTTCATGTCAAGCTCATTATGACGTTAATTTCAATTCATAATTTTAAGTTTTGCTAACTAGCTTGCATTCTACTAGTTTAATAAACAAATCAATAGTATGTAATAGCATACACATGTTACACGTTATAGCTTACAAATGCCATGTTATATCACACAAATATTCTATGTTACAAATACACATGTTACACGTTATAGCTTACAAATGCCATGTTATATCACACAAATATTCTATGTTACAAATACACATGTTATACGTTATAACATATAAATGTCACTATTTTCACATAGGAGTGACCAGAACTTTATTATTATTCTCATTATCTTATGTTTTTGTCTCAAAAAGAACCCTCTAAGACACTGTTCGTCTCTACCTTGCAACTGTATTACATGTTGAGACAGCCTGCGATCCTTAGAAGACTTATGTTTTACTAGATGGAGAATCACATAATTGTACACCTGAAGTTCAATTGAAAAGTTTTAATCAGTATGCAGTCTGAGTTGTTTATTTTATAAAATTATGTATTTAATTGTATTCAGCGACGGTTGGATACGCACCATGGCAGTATTTCTCAGCGGTATGCTGGTTGTACGGAAAGTATCTGTACCAGCACCTGAAGTATCCCATCGGTCTGATATCCTCCACCTGGGGAGGCACTCCCATCGAGGCCTGTTCCTCCAAAGATGCCATAGCCCAGTGCGGTGGGGATAATGAAAGGGAAGAGGTCAGGTAAGACATGAGATGTCTCCTCTTGTTCCTACTACAACAACAATAAAAACAACAACACCTACTACTACTACTACCGCTACTGCTGCTGATACTACTACTACTATAAAAAACTACAAATGTTCATATATTTACGCCTGCTTTATTGTTGTTTTTATCGATACTGTTATTACTGGGCTGATGATGGCAATAATAGCAACAAGGCCATATACGACCAATATTATGAATAAAATAAATAATTTAATGGTGATTCTAGCTACGATACGATGATGAGCGTAAATTGTTCGTAATGGAATGTACCATATGCTACTGGTTGTACATACGTAATTTGCTTCAGCTGGACACTTGAGACAGTGAAGTAGATACCCCTTCTTTATGATTACAGTTTTTTACCTTGCTCCCTGATGAATTTTACATATACATAACTAATTAGGTTTGACGTTTACAACGTACTCCGATTTACTGCGATCAAGCAATGCCTGATATAATCATAATATCTGAACACTGACACACACACACATACACACATATACACACACAAAGCAAAATTGTGTCCTTCTCAAGTTAATTTTTAACATATCACAAACATAAATAAAGCGAGTCCTTCTAAAGCTAGGTATTTAGATTGAGCTTTATTGTTTGGAAGGGATTGTATCAGGCGGATACGGAGAGAACCAGTCTTTGTCATTAACTACCTTCCCCAAATTTTGATTACATCATACATTGCTCGTTAGTAGTTAATCGCCGTAAGCTATAATGGTACATCAACACATAAAAGCTATGTTGTGCAGATAAAATTACATCCATTTGACAGAGACCACACCACAATGGCCGACCAGGCCTAGCGTGCGATTTTGCTCATTCGACTAGAGATATAGTTCAACGAGCAGATGTTTATTCGACTTGGTTCATTTGAAATCCAAGCAGGGCTCTGTTTCTTTGAACAATACCAAATGGTATCGAAACACATGCTCAACAAATGAAAACTTAATCAGTTTCTGGTCACAGCGCCTAAACTCGTCCCTGATCTGAACTATATTCGAAATTGGATCGCCGACAGGCATCCTAACCACATGGCCATGCCATTGTGTCGTATCTGGAAGACCCTTTCTTCTAACAAAGACCCTGGAATCACTTGTATTTTTAGAATCATAATGAAGGAGAAAAATGTCACGATGTGAGATGACTTCTTTGTGTGTGTGTGTGTGTGTGTGTGTGTGTGTGTGTGTGTGTGTGTGAGAGAGAGAGAGAGAGAGAGAGAGAGAGAGAGAGAGAGAGAGAGAGAGAGAGAGAGAGAGAGAGAGAGAGAGAGAGAGAGAGAGAGAGAGAGAGTATTTAAGATTATCTGGATTAGACATGCCTTATACATTATTTTACTGCAATAGTAATTAAAACAATACTACATTTTGCAGAACTTTTGGCATTTGTAAGTGTATCAAACAACATTATTTATCAGTAGGTTCCCGGATCCGGACCTGAGTAAACTAGCTGCTAAGGTCGGTACCAACCAGCTCTGGAATGCAATGATTCATCCTTTGCTAAATCTGACCATTTATGGCGTTGTTTGGTATCAAGGTACCAGGTCACTGTTTTCACTTTCATGGAAGTAACTATGATAAAAACAGGTGTCATAAAATGGGTTTGTAATTATACCATACACGCGCTTGTTTTTTTTTTCTTCTGTTACATAATTCGTGCAAAACTGATATTTATCATTTATTGTTTTGATGTAATTTATTTAGGGCTATGCATTTAAACCAATTTTTGGAATCTTGCTTTGAACCAAAATCGTGTGGACTACATGATTTAATTGTTTTTGGATTGTATGAATATATAAATGAATGTAGAAATGAAGGAATAAATGGATTCAATAATAACTTATTAAGGTTGTCAACGTTTATCAGAGGAAATATTTGAAGAAGTTAAACTCTGTGATTTACATTTGAGCAATCGAACCATAAGACACAAACAGAACACGGGATGCAGTTTTAATTTTAGTCCTAATGACGGATTGTCACAGCTTATTTGGGAAGTTTAACGGATTATGACTCGAATGGCATATGTGAAAATGTTTAATTGAAGACATCTTTCATCAAAATATAACAATGCTGTTTATGCGGCAGAAAATTCAACCCGGGCTTCCAACTTTCAGATCATTCTCAACATTTTATAAAGTTCAGTCTTTGCTAATGTTTATGACCCTTTTCAGGTAAGTCAAATGCTGGTAATCCAGAGAAGTATAAATGCCAGTTTCCTGCCATGATTAATGATTGGAGAGCTAAATTTTACGTGGGAACCTTGGGCGAGGTTGATTCTAAATACCCTTTTGGCTTTGTCCAGGTATGTGATAAATTTTTTCTTAGCAATGCCAATGGAATCTTGACACAGATATTCACGCATCCGTTTGATCCGACGATGTCAACATTCATTTTCATATCAATCATATCAACTTTAAAAATCAACACTTTTCGTGTGAAAAGAATTGCAGATATATTTTTGAGGCACTATTTATTATGAATTGAAACTTGCGTCAAAACTGGTAGAACAAAATAGCAACTATACCAATTTATATTGTTTATATACCAATTTATGCTGTTCATATCCCAATTCATATTGTTTATATATAGAAAACACCTCAAGGTTTTGAGTCCTAAGCCAAACTGATCTCATAAACATAAGTACGTTCTCGGGTATTTTACACGTGACCCGATAACCACAGTCTCACTAGTCAGTGGTCCACTGGTTGACCGATAGTCGTCATGGGACAGTTATGTTGGTTGTTAAATCTCACTTTTTCAGCGATATACTGCGGTAGAGCAAAAGGTTATCGAACCTCGTGTTTTGTTACATATATACAACCCAATAATATTCATCTGCATGAAAGCGTACATGTCGACCGAAACGCCTATTTTGTAAGATGAAGCTAAATATAAAATGTCATGATAACTGCCAATAATCCCACTGTTACTTGGTGTGTTTCACTTCACACTGTGAACGTACGTAGTACGTTGTACGTATGCCCGTCCTCCATAAGCTAGCTTCAGTTCGATAATAACTTTAAATTTGTTTCACAAATATCAACCTAAATTTTGTGACTTGTTTGCCCTTGATCCGATAAAAAGAAACTCACTGATTTGGAGTTAAGGTGAATATGACTTTGTACAGCTCTTGCACCTCAGGTAAAAGAACTATTGTTCTTCAGGTGTGCTGGTAAATTGTAATAGTTCAAGTGCAGTGTTACTGTGTTCAAGAAGAAAACTGATTTTGCACACTGAAATTAGTTGTTCGGGTTGTTTTTTTATGCCTAAATTTACCCAGGGCATCATGATGAACGTTCTGCCAAATGGCATGTTGGTATAATGATTCTTCCAAACAGTTATCTTACAATCGCGAGATCTCATCTGACCGAGAATATGGTAAAATGATATGCTGGTCCTTATTACCGATGGTCTGCGATATGGAAGAAGTCTTTATATAACTGAACTGTTCAGACGCCCTTAAAGTCTAAATGGAAACAAACTGCATTTAATCATTAGTTCACAAACTAAGGTAATCAATTTTGAATGCATGGGACCACAATAAACGTAAAATTAATTTTCTACTAGTATGCTAAGATGCATTGTAATAGGTTATAGCCGGTACTCGTAGAAACGGTAAGAGTTTTCATTCATTGTGCGAAACGATACGATAATCTGAGATGCCATGTAGAGCTTCTCTTGAACTGTCTCCGCCATAGAAAAATTGGCAAGTAGAGCGGCAAGATCAAAGAAATTAACTTTTCATTGGAGCTGATTCAGGATGAAGGTCACAGAGTTCATTGTTAATCATTGCAGAAAATGTTCGTCCTTGATCATGAGAAGTTCCAAAAAGCCGTAATTATTCCTGGTAGATCGGTAACCAGAACTAAAGAGTTCATGACCTATTGTTATTTAGTCTCAGAGAGATAGTCGGAATACATCGACAAATTTTACTCTAAGTCTGTTTAATCCCCACCTCCTTACCGTTAATGGACAGCACAGGCTTGTAGGAGTTTTAATGACCCCCAGGTGTACGATGTGTATCAGATACAGATTCAATGTTTTGTTATTCGTCATTTGCTATTTAAAGATACCTATTGCGGATCATGTAAGTCCCAGAGATAATGATTATTGTGCACGCTTTTGCCTCGGAGACAGACGCTTTAACACTCTTTAGCCTCGGAATCAAAGGCTCTTGTTCTGGATGGTAAAGGAAATAAAAACTGATTTTAAAATAATACACCAGTTTGTAAACTGAAGATACAACACCATACCACAGCTATTCTGTAAATAATGCATTGCTAAAACAGTCTGCGCATCCACCATCCACTTTCTTACAGTTCATTATAGAATTCCGTTTCTGCAATAGACTTTTCCGAGGAAGAGTAAGTGTAAAATGTTTATGCCCGGTGCATCATCCAATCTGATAAAACTTATGATGTGGAGGTCTGACAGGCACTGACAAAGGTTGATGTTCTGCCGACCTTCAGAAGTCCATATCCACTAATTTATAGAAGTGCTGCATCTCGAGTTAAGGATAGCTATTGTTTGGAGCGATACGTTAAAATGAACGTTTTCACTTTAATAAATATGAACGCTGTCATTAGATTGGTGAATCGAAGGTAAACAGAACATGAACAGAACATGAACTCTGTCATATCCGTTATATCTGAGATCTCGATAGATTTTAAAGTATTTGTAGCCATTTCAACAACACATGACTTCATTAGGCGTGTGAACTGATGGTTAAGAGGATTATTGGTTATTTCATAATGAAGATCTTCGAATCCAACATCTAGGGTGGAGGGCGTTTGTGTCAAGCCCATCCGTTCTTCTTGACATGCTTCCTCGAGATCTCAAAACCACGAATGAATAAGCGAAACGGGAATGTTAATATCATGTGCACCATTACCACATCTTCGCCAGTCGTGAGTATTAGATCCACTTCGTTACACAATGATTTGGAATAAAGTGGTTGGACCACTCATAGCTGGCGAAAATGCCTGATCACATGTTAACAAGAAATGAAATGGTTCATTCTTGTTTTGCAGCTGGCCCCAAACAGAAATGACCCCACAATAACTACAGGTTTCCCCGACCTCCGTTGGGCTCAAACGGCGGACTATGGATATGTCCCGAATCCCATAATGCCGAAAGTCTTCATGGCTGTGGCAATGGACCTTCCTGATTTTGATTCACCGTATGGAGGGTTCGTACACTTAAGACTAGTAATGCATGCATCTATTAGAACAATACGTGAGAATGCTTGCTAGTAGCTTACCTTAGGTTGATGGTTCTTTCCGGGGTTTACCCTGTTTTTATCTCCGCCAGTTATACTGGTCGCCATGTATAGCCTATGTGAGGCTGAAAAATGGCGATAAACTCCATAAAGACCACGACGACGACAACAACAACAAAAACAACAGTAATAATAATAATAATAATAATAATAATAATAATAATAATAATAATAATAATAATAATAATAATAATAAAGTAGATGAGTTGAACGACCATTTTGATGGTGACAATATTTATAAAAAGTAAAGCTTCCTACAAAAATGATGCCTTAAGGACGATACCGCTAAACCAAAGCCTTTAATTGACCATAAGGTTTCTCTATTTGGGTTAGCTCATTTTGTTGCTTTATTTTTGACGCTTTGTTTTTATTTTATGACGTGTTCATATACACTTCAGTCACTCATTTTTGGTCGTTCACCTATGCTACTGCTGTATATTAAATCATTGTTATATCAGTCCCTCGTGTTTTTATTCTTAGGATCAAATTTTGGATTATATTCACATACTGTAAGTCCTATGTTATTTACATTATTGTCTAGGGAAATATATTGTTTTGTTAAAATATGCAAGGTTTGTTGGCTTCACGTTTCTCTTTGCTACTGAGTACGAGCCCTTGTCACGTAACAAAGAAAATTGGTAGCTCGTCCTGGGATATATGAATTTGAGTTAAATATTTCAGAAATGTTTCTGAAATTTACATTTCCCCTAGTTTCTAAATCCCAATACTATTTTACATTTTTTGTTGAAATATTAAGTGAATCTTACATGAAAAAACAGGCTTTCATTTACAATGTCATCAAACGTGAAAATGTTTCTTTCTGATCCAACTGAACAGCAGTTGAATTGTCTTAAGAAGGATGAACGTGCTTGAACGTGCCAGAAAATATGATCTTTCTGAAGCCAAATGTTCCTTAACGAAACGAGAAATTAAAAATATTTTGATTCAATATTTTGTCGGTAAATGTGTTTTTGATCAAAGTGTTTTGGCATCAGTCGGAAATTCTATGATAGTCGCTGACGTTAAAACAATGGTAAAAAATGAAATATAAAATGGAGGTAGAGATAAAGAAGCTTGAGCTTCAGGATAAAGAGAAACAAATGTAGTTTCAAGAAAGCAATTACAATTACAATTTGAAAGAGAGGTGAAAGAGAGACATGAGAGGGAGAAAGATGAACAATTACAATTTGAAAAGGAGGACAGAGAGAAACAGGAGAGGGAGAAAGATAAACAATTACAATTTGAAAGAGAGAGAGAGAGAGAGAGAGAGAGAGAGAGAGAGAGAGAGAGAGAGAGAGAGAGAGAGAGAGAGAGAGAGAGAGAGAGAGAGAGAGAGAGAGAGAGAGAGAGAGAGAGAAGGATGAAATTGAATTTCAACTTTGAATGAAAGAAATTGAGCTGGCAAGGTTCAGGCACGATTCCACTTCACATATAGATTCAAGTTTTGACATTGTAAAAAATATTAGGGCAGTTTCCTTTTAGAGAAAAAGAAGTAGACAAATATTTTCTTCGCTTTGAAAAAGCTGCAGAAAATTTGAAATGGCCAAGGCAGTATTAGATTCAACTAATACAATGTGTACTACTTGGTAAAGCTAGTGATAATTACCATTCCCTGTCAGTACAACAGAGTTCGGATTATGATTTGGTTAAAGAGTGCATATTAAGGGTTATGCGTTAGTCCCTGAGGCTCATCGGCAAAAATTCAGAAAGTATTTAAAGGAAACTTGGCAGACTTATGTCGTATTTGCTAGAGAAAAGGAACAGCTATTCGAGAGATGGTGCTTAGCCCAAAAAGGTGAGCATGATTATGAAAATATCATACTACTTGTGTTATTTAAAAAGTTTAAGAACTGTGTCCCTAGCAAAATTAAGAATCATCTTGAAGAGCATGAGATTGAAACCTTGTAAAATGCTGCTCTTGCTACCGATGAGTACTCCTTAACTCATAAAGTTCCTATTGTAAGCAAAATATTCACAAAGGAACGTACTGTTAGCAAGGTATTTCAGCCTAATATGACTCTCAGTAAAAATCAGTCTGGCACAAATTTTAAAAATCAAGCCTCGGAGAGACTTGATTAAAATTCCGTGTCTCTGCCTAAGTGTACCTATTGTAAAAAGGACACATCATATCTGATTGCTTCAGATTAAAATATAGGCATCAGAATCAAGATAGACATATCCCGAATGTTCTTATTTCTAAGAGGTCAAGGTTACGGTAATGTATTGAAAGCAATACATTTGTTGGGTCTAAAAAACCTCAGTCTGATTTTATTATGGATAATTATGAACAAATCAGGTCGAAGGGTTCTATATCACTCTTGGTGGATTCGGCCAATCAAACCCCTATTAAAATTTTAAGTAATACAAGAGCTTCTCAGAGTCTTTTAGTGTCAGGTGTTTTGCCTTCTTCTGATGTGTCCTGTTCTAATGAGAGTGTTCTCTTTCACTGAGTAGAGTGCGGCTTTGTTAATGCTCCTCTCCATTTTGTAAATTTGTCATCAAACTTAGTTTCAGAACCTGTGACAGTCGGCTTAGTGAATAACCTACCCATTGAGGGCATTCATTTGTTGCTAGGCAACTATCTAGCTGGAGAGAATGTTATGGTTAATCTATTTGTAACAGGTAAGCCAGTTTTGGATCAGAAACTTGATCTAATTGAAAAATAATACCCTGGGTATACCAAGCTTGTGCAGTTACAAGAGCTATTTTAACGAAAGCTCTTGAGACTGATTTTCATAAAGAAGATTTTCGTTTAGATTACACATGTATTGGTCAGGCTTTTAATGTGGTTACTTTCACTTCTAATTTGGATCATTCGGGTGGAATTGATCAGAGTGATCCCCTTCTAAATACTCATTCTCTTTTGTCTAATCAGGGTGATATGCGACTATCATTTGTCGTTGAACAGGAGAAGGATCTTGAGATCTCCTGTTCGTGTCAGAGGTCCATTAGTGAAAATGAAGCAATTGAAGTACCTGTCCGCTTCTTCATTAAAAAAATTGAATTCTTGTGAGAAAAATGGAGCCCTCCCGAGGTACCTGCTAATGACTAATGGTCAGTAAACTATTAGATTGTAGTTCCAAATTCTTACAGACAGGAAATACTTAGGTTGGTCCATGAAACTCCTCTTGATGTTCATTTAGGGATAAATAAAAGTTATAGCATGATTTTGACTGACAGACGTTTAGTTTATTGTGATGGTCCATTACCTAGACCAAGACAGGGAACCAATATTTGTTGACCATTATGTGTGCGTGAACAGATTCCCAGAGGCAATTCCTTTGAGGAATTTTATAGTGAAAGATTTGAAACAGTTTTGTTTATTACTCAATTTGGCCTTCCTCAATCCATGAAACTCCTCTCATTGGTCATTATGGGATAAATTAAACTTATAGCAAAATCTTGACTCACTTTTACTGGCCAAAAATCAAAAGTGATGTTTGCAAATTTTGTAGATGTCATACTTATAAAATGGTAGGAAACCCAATCAGAAGATACATAAGTTTCATCTACTACCAATTCTTGCATTTGACGAATCATTTAGCAGAATTATGGTAGATTGTGTTGGTTCCTTACCTAAGACCAAGTCAGGGAACCAATATTTGTTGACCATTATGTGTGCGTGAACAAACTTCTCAGAGGTAATTCCCTTGAGTTTTATAGTGAAAGCTTTGATTTTTTTTTACTCAATTTGGCCTTCCTCGATCTGTACAATTTGGTCAAAGGTAAAATTTTATGTCTGAGCTTTTTCAGCATTTTATGATTGAATTTGACACTCTGTAGTTCAAATTGAAAGTGAAAGTGTGGTTTCATAAAACTTTAATTGAGAGAATACTTGAGTCGTGTAATATAGTTCATTCTCTCTAGCTCATTCTTCAAAATTTTCTTCAAGTTGATTTTACGATCCTTAAAAAGTAAAGAAAAAATGAATGAGTTAAATTATAATTATAGTACCCAGGTCTAAATAAATTGATGGAGTACTTGTATATTGGAAGAGATAGACAAGTCAATCATTACAATTAACTTAGTTGTACCTGTGCCACAAACTGAGGATTTATGTGTAGAAATTCAATTGGACACCGTTGAACTTGGAGCAAGAAATCTTCGGAATTAGGAAATTATGAAAGATTCAAACCAGAAACTTTTACATTTACAAGAAGAAGAAAGTGATGAACTTAAACAGTTATTATTCGAATATGAACACTTGTTTCCGGATATTCCTACAAGGACAAACACAATTTTTCATGACGTTGAAATTGTTTATTCAAAATCTGTAAAACAACATCCATACAGGATGACAGGATGAACCCTCTCAAACAAGAATACTTGTAAAAGATAATTCAATATTTGCTGGAGAATGATTTCATAGAGCCCAATAAAATTTCACCATGAATTATTGTTACGAAACTGGATAAAACTTTCTGTACGTGCACTGATTATGGAAAGGCGAATAGTGTGACAAATCAGATTCATTTCCGTTACCAAGAATTGGTGATTGCATTGATAAAATAGGAAATGCCAAGTACGTCACCAAATTAAACCTTCTAAAAGGATTTTGGCAAATTCCACTTACGGAAAGAGCGAAATAAATTTCGGCGTTTGTGACTCCAGCTGGATTCTACCAATGCAAAGTAATGCCGTTTGGGATGAAGGGTTCTCCAATTACGTTTCAACGCTTAATAAATATGATTACATCCTGTCTAGATAATTGTGATGCTTATATTTATGACGTCATTATCTTCAAAGACACCAGGAAAGGACATCTAGCCACGATTCATAAATTCTTTGAAAGACTTACTGATGCTAATTGGACAATCAATGTATCTAAAAGTGAGTTATGTCATGTTGTGCGACTTTCTAAGGATATGTTGTGGGACATGGTCAAGTAAAACCTATTGACGCAAAGGTGAAGGCTATCTCTGATTTTCCTTTGCCCGTCAGTAAAAAACGATTAATGCGATTTTGGGTATTGCCGGACACAATCAAAAGTTTTGTTCAAAATTTTCCAATATTGCTGAACTTCTGACAAATATGTTAAATAAGAGAAATAAGTTTCTTTGGACCGACAAATGTCGGGAAGCTTTGGATAGGTTAAAAGCAATACTCAAAAGTGCGCCGATTTTAACAGCTCCAAATTTCAATAAGTCTTTTAAATTGTATGCGGATGCAAGTGATGTTGGGGTTGGAGCAGTATTAATTCAAGAAGACAATAATAGCATTAATTAACCAGTGTGCTATGTCTCCAGAAAATTAAATAGGCACCAAACAGATTACTCAGCAATCGAGAAGGAATGTTGGCATTGTAACATTTTGAAGGTCCTTCTCCGGTTGTTCTGTATAGTGATCACATCCCTTTACTTTCATCGACAAGATGAAAAATAAAATCAAAGATTATTAAGGTGGAATTTGTTTTTGCAAGAGTATTATCTGAACATTAGGCACGTCAAAGGAAAAGACAATTTGATTGTAGATGCACTTTTCCATATATATAAATATTATTTCATATATAATTTTTATAATTTTCAGAAGAATTTTCTATGTATAATTTACAGATGGTAAAAAGAAAGCTTTATTATATAAGTCTTTCTTTTTTCTTTGTGGGAAGAAGTGTTACGTATATGTGAATAACTGATTGTGTGTAATGTTTAAAATATATTTTATTTAATTTTTGTTTCATTGTATTTAATTGCAATGAATAATTGTCTCGGATTAAGGATTCTATATTTAGTAGTGAGATATATTTTATCACAAAGTTTGTTTATTCAAGACGAAGATGCAATATGTGAGAATTACCATTTTGTCCGTTTTACCCTGGTAATAGTGTTAACAGGAATTCAAAATGATTGGTCAGTATCACGGGCTTACTTTCTTTCCGTGATCACTGTTTGTAAACAACCTTTTTTATGATTGGTTTTTAAATGGGTTCATACTGGCGGACGTGACAAGCATAGCGTAGTAAGGGACCATATGACCAATCTAACGATACTTTAAATGAAGTCAGGGGTTTTAAATACGCATTCCACATATTTTGTTCATGGAGAGTAATTCAAAACCTTGAAGGAACAATGTGTATTGTTTAATTTGTTGTCAAGATTGTTTGTTCTCGTCTGATTTTTGGATTTAATAATTTTTTTCCCCTGGAGACTCAACACGTTGACTTTTCTATAAAAAAGACTCTAAAAGATATTTATGAAAGTTTATTCTCGAATTATTCGGAAAAAAGACTGTGATTCAAGTGAGGAATTATTGTTGTTCATACATTGGACCACATCTAACGTCATCGCCTTCAATATTTGTACGTCTTCGGGTAATCGAACCTAGATTTTTATAGGACTATTTAGTGATATGACTTGTGTTTTCATTCTTAGGATCAAATTTCGGATTATATTCATAGACTGTAAGTACTATTTAGCAATGCTTAATTGTTGTCTAAGGAATAAATTGTTTTGTTAAAATATACAAGGCTTGTTGGCTTTCACTCTTTATTTTGTTACTGAGTGCAAGCCCTTGTCATGTACTAAAAGCGTGTAAAATATCATCGGATATCGTGTTCCTGTTTGCTTCTGCATTTTCCTGAAATGCGATGAATTTATGTCGCGGTGCAGAAACACCTTGCTGTGATGCTATCTGTCATGTAAATAAAACAACAACTTCACTTGAAATACTATGTGATCATCGTTAACCATAACATTGATTTACCACCTTGACTCATTAAAGAGAGTAAATTTTCTTCTTCAGGTATTTTTGGAGTCATTAACCCGCATTTACAACAAATGTTTGGTTAGTCTTACTATGCATGTGCCATCTGCAGCACACCGAAAGATTGTATCATTGTCGTTGTCTTTTCTAACAAGTACAACTGTATGCTTGGCTCCAAAAATAACCTGTCTGACATTTCTACAGAACCAAAATTATGTAATACTGGAATCACACATGCAAATTCTTCCCCATCATCTAACATTGATCGACGTGTAGTAAATCCTAAGTTGATATTTTCATTCATCGATATTACTGCTGGAGTTGGGATAGCTCCTGTGGCGTCTCTTACATTACCTATGGTTACATTATTGTTTTCTGGATGATGAGAATTATCCCTTGCAAACATTAAGGATGGACCAGCCGACAAGTATTGTCGACATCATTCTGAATTTATTCAATATTCTTTTCCGCCAATCATGTATATGGCACTTTTAAACAACGCCATAATACCATTGTTAACAAAGCTAGGTCGATCACTAATTCCAATTCCTGTACCATGTGCTTGTAAAAGTCTACCTTCTACTTCGATAAATTCTTCAGCAGGTAAGAAATATCTGCAAATGTATCCTGAACTTGCAGTTCGATTCGCCCACGCTGGTTTGGTTCTCGTGCAATATAAGAATCATGCTGCTAATCTTGTACAGACTCAACTTTGGGTATTGGTGCGTCCATGTCGAATGCGAGATCAGATACACGTTCGAACATCTTTATTTGCATTGCTATGGTCTACTACGAAGATCACTTCCAGCTATTAAACGTGCAGTTATATTTTTTTTAAAATATATTTCTGATAGTGGTACACCATTTAACTCTGCTAATTTTGGATTCGCAACCTGATTTATTATTTTACTAACATTTGCGGGTATCACTTCAGTGTTAAGTAATTTTACTGGCTGAGGTTTTCGTTGCATTAATCATTCTAGTTTATCCCTAATTGTCGAGAATGCTTTATTAGCAACATCACCGAGTCCATCTCCGTAGACCGTTTTGTATACCGGCAATCGTGAATTTATTTCCCTGAACATGGTAGGTCTACAATGAGTATTATATATTACCATCTTGTTATAATCATTGTATCTAATTACTTCATTTAGTCACGGTGGTAATCATCAACAATTTCATTAATGAGAGACCGATAGACACCTATATCCATAATACCACCTTGAGAATTATTACCAGCTCTTTTTCCTAAAATGAAGATTTCTAGTCTTTCAACACCGAAAAGGATATTGTCAGGGCATATTCTCCCAGAAAGAGTGATAGTTGTATACTTCTTTGAGGTTCTCTAGGAACAGATGGGAATGGTTCTCATGACAGCTGTGATATTGATTCTAATATTTGTGTTTGTTCCTGTTTTTGTGGAGTATGTGATTCTCCTTCCCGTACTCGTTCTTCTATTTCTTCTAGCTCTTGATCTCCTTGTGATTGCTGTATTACACGTTGTTTTTTTTTCTTTCGCTGATTCTGTTTTACGTTTTGGTTTTACTGATTTTTCCAGTTCTTTCTCTTGTTTTTTTCAGTTCTTTTTATTGTTTATTTCAGTTCTTTTTAAAATTCTTGCGTTCGTTTTCTCTGCTCTCTTTTTTCTTATATTTGTAGTTTGTGTTCTTGTGTTCTTGTTATCGTTCTCTCGCGGTATCTTTTTCGAAAACTAAATCTCGAAAGTATTTTTCTACTCTTTTGTCTGAAAGTAAGATAATCTGTATTAATTTTTAAAAAATTCGTTTAGATCCGGTCTTTACGCGATTTATCAATATATAGCAACCTTCATGATCTATAGGCCCTTTAACATGCTCAGGTTTTAACAATTATTTCTAACGCTTTCCACGGCAAATTCATATAATTTATCCGAATCATATCTTTTGATAAAATCAATAGCCTCTTCAGTACATTTCTTAACCCCATCAATTTTTAGTTGTATTACTATTGGTGCTTTAGTAAGAGTCAATTCAGCTGACTCGTTATCAGCCAATCATTGTAAAATCGTTTTTTATTTGCATTGTTCTTTCTGCTAGTTTTTTTGTTGCTTCAGCAGTTTGTTCTAACCCTGTAAGAAAACTTTTAGCTGTGTCTGTAACAGGTTTAAAAAATTGTTCTGCACCTTCTGAAAATTTAGCCGGAGACCTCTGATGCGGTTGTAGTTGTTGCTTGACAGAATCACGGACGGGTAGATATTTTTTAATTAACATCTTTCTCTAGCTAATCAGCTGTATGAGATTCCATTATTGATATAACAATGGTTTAATTACATCAGCAGATAAGGTGAACGACCAAAATCGAGTGACCGAAGAGTAAACGAACACGCCATAAAATAAGAGCTAACCCAATTAGAGAAATTTCATGGTCAGTTAGAGGCTTTGGTTTAAGGTTATCAATCTTGAGCTTTTATTCATAAATAATGTTTCCAGCAAATGGTCTATTACCTCCTCTGCTGCTTAAAATGACAATAAATACTACTATTTCATCTACTATTGCTGCTACTACTACTACTACTACTACTACTACTACTAACACAACTAGTAGTATCATATAAAATTGTCGTTGATTGCACGTGGTTTTAAGTATAAAGCATTGAAGTTCAGCTTCAAATCTAGATTGGGGTTTATTGGCCAACTTAGAGTAACAAAGATTACGTTCACATATGCAGACATTCGATGAAAGAAACGTTGGTCCTCAGAAAGAAAAATCTTTAACTTAGGAGATTTGGTATGGCTAACAACAAGTCTGACGACTTGGATACAGGACCTAGTCGACTCAGAGATGTGTATGTGTTTTGTCTGTGTGTGTGTGTGTGTGTGTAAATATATCTAAAGACCAGACTATAACATATCAGCACTAGTTACATGAGCTACACAAGCTTTTATTTTGTCCACTAGTAGACGTATAGTATGTAGATTGGTGAAAACGATAAGAGATTGAGTTTATGCAAGCAAATTAGGCAACTCGTGTATCTTTATTGATCTGGAACACAAACTCCTGGATTTTTTAACTATAATGTAAGGATCTAGTTATTACATAAAATACTGCACTTGAATATGAACAGCATAGTGCTTTTTGTATTCTTATTTTGCCTTTAAAAAAGTTTTTCCGTGAAACACCTCCTTTTCAAAGTGCTAAGAGCGTGCTATACATGGAATTGATTTTCGACCTAAATACATGTCCCTGTACAAAGTCACATGTGAGAGGTCCTACCAATGTGCAATTCACCATATATCTTGTTTGATTTTATTGTTTGTTTACTGTTGTGCGTGAATGGGTTTTTTCCCCTTTTCATAAGGATTCGCAACTTTAATATCTGCATATGCAATAAAACAACAACAATAACAACATCAATACTTGATACTACTACTACTACTACTACTACTACTACTACTACTACTACTACTACTACTAACAACAACAACAACAAGAATTGTGTGTGTAAAAATTCAGTACCACACATTCCGTGTTGTACACCTAAAATTTCTATATCACACGCCCAGCCTGGAATTAATTTTACAAGACAAAATATCAAATAATAGTCCACTTATAAAGTATTTTGAATGATTTATTGTTACACATTTTAAATTATTCATATATATATATATATATATATATATATATATATATATATATATATATATATATATATATATATATATATATATATATATATTATAATTACCGAGGAACTGAATTATTTAGTAAATCTGAGGATATGAACGAAAGACATTTGTAACATAAAGGTAAACATATAACAGAGAGCAGCAGCAGTTTTAACTGATGCGTAAATGTGAAAGAATTACATATTGTTACAACGTTCTTGATGCTTTACAGAACTGTGGCGTATAGAGGAAACATTATGTTTACATTTTCAGTTCTTCCGACTGTTCAAGTAGAAAAAGAGTAGAAACCAGGACATTAATGCAATATCGTTTAAACTTTTCTTGTTAAACTATATCTAAATGAATATTAAAAATTCTGTCCGCATTTTATAAAGAGACCGAGTCTTCGAATTTTCAAAAATAAATGCTTAAATTATTACTCAGAGTTCAATGCATTAGTAATTTCTTGCATTAAATTAAAGTATAAAAACAGCGAGTTTGAATGTAGTGTAAATTATTGAGCGTTCTGGATAAATTGAGTATATTTATGTACACTTAATCTGTGAAATATGCCGGAAATTTGCTTGGAAGTAGAGTTTATCTTCGGTAAGTAGAGTGAAAGGAAAAGTGTCACTTGCTGTTCATATTATATGTTCCATTGGCTAAGTAAGTGAAAAAAACCCCTACTGAATTCAGACAAAATCCATCCAAGGAAAGCCTTGACGGTGGTTGATTAAAACTGGAAGAGCAGTTGTTGACTTCTTCACTGAAAAAAATATTTCAAACTATTAAATGAATCTTTGAAAGAAACTGCGTAGTTAGCTACTGAAGTTATTAAATTGAATTATTATTTTTTAATATAAGCTACATAATACGGAAAACTCTCATTCTTAAGATTTTATATCAGTCTTGCAAGAAATACTTTGAAGATCTTGAATATTTTATTCACATTGATAACCTTGCATTGGATCGGCGGAAACGGGACCATTCATTTTAACAGACACTACCATATACTGGGTTCTTAAGAAATTTTTCAAAGACTTGGATATATTAATATCATTGGATTTACCTTCAAACGTCGAAGGATATGGGTTTTTTTGGACTTAAGATTTTGAATTTATTTTGAATTATAATAAAGTATTTTGGATTTTAAAAAGTTATTTGTCTTTGGTGTTAGCAAATAAGCAAAATAGATAATTTTCATTCGGAATACTTGTGGAGCGTATTAAGATGACCCTGAAACCCGTAGAACGTTTTAGGATTTTAGAAATTCATATCTTACTGTAAGTTACTTTTGAATCTTTCACCTTGCATATTAGGGAAATATATTTCGTTTTAAATTACACAATACTTGTTTGTTTAGGTCATTCTTGTTTAAGCCCATTAGTCATAATACTAAAATTAATAAAATAGTATTGAAAAGAAACACACTGTCATTATCGCCAGGAATTAATTATTATTGTAATACTTTGAGCAGACTGTTGAAGGTGTTCAACTTATCCCTCTATTTTTTCCATCAAAGTTTGTCTTTATTATTCTAGAAAATTTGTCTGTTTTAGAGTGGATTATATAAGAAGCTGTAAGGAGAAATGGTAGCTGTACTTGGTCGGATCTTGTCCAAAAATGATTGTGTAATACCTACCAGAACTAACTCGTTAGCTTTCTGAAATCACCATCATCTATTTACACTAGCTGAAACACACACACAGACATATATCGTGGTGTTCGACACTGTTGATTGATATTAAATTTATTTTACTGTTATGATTGATGATTGACTGTGAGTATTATTGCGTACCAGTACTGTAAGGCAATATAGCACCACAAACATGATATTTGAGGAAAAAGAATAGTCACTTTTATCTAGGCATTTTGAGACTTTTATCTACAGATGAATTATCGTCGTAAACATTGTTTTGGTGTGTCTTGTGTTAACATTACAACAGCCTTTCCAAGAACACTAAGTACTCCAGACACAAACATAACGTGCTGTTTATTTTCATTTACTATGTATGTATATTTGTTGTTACTATATATGTATATTTATTATTACTATATATGTATATTTATTGTTACTATAAATATATGTGTTGTTACTATATATGTATATTTGTTGTTACTATATATGTATATTTGTTGTTACTATTTATGTATATTTGTTGTTACTATATATATATATATATATATATATATATATATATATATATATATATATATATATTTGTTGTTACTATATATGTATATTTGTTATGTTTATTTGTTATTACTGTATATGAATATTTGCTGTAAACCAGAGTACATCCAAGAGATAAAGAGGATGTTGCATTTCGTCTAGTGTTGTCAGCACTTCCAATCGCCTACAACATGAGTGCTGGGAGATATCAGGGACCATATCCATCCGCATTCTCTGTAGACACTGCTTACAATATACTGGTGATGAAGTATGACAACAGTTCTTCGGTAATTGACGTCAGATCGAAGGACGGGTTCGAGGTATTCAATAACTTTAATTATTTTGCTTTTAAATCATCTTCGCATTTGAAGGGTTTTTAAATTGACTATAAGACATGCAGTTTCAGAAATATTTCAGAAGTTCTATTTGAACATAAGTAGGTTCTTAGCATACTAGTGAGCTTTTTGGGTCGGGTCAGATTTGGTATTCTGGCTGAAGATCACTTAATAGACTTGGTGTCTTTTCCAATTAGTGAATCGGCATGGGTGTATATGAGTAGCAAAGTAGTTATTTGTTTTCTATTGAAAAAGGTCTTGGTGGGAGAAGCAATTCAGTACCCAACACATTTGTTTTTTAAAAAAACGTGAATACGTTTCGTGCTTACTATATGTTGAATTTAACAAGAATCGTTCTTGGGTATTGTTTAAAAAAATAATCTGTAGAAGTTTATATGATTCTAACATAGTTATGTCAAAATGCTTGTTGACTAACACCCCGAATCTATTAAAAGTCAAAGGGGCTCCTATTTGCATCATGAATAGCAGTTTTTATAAATTAAAAGCTTTACACAGGCATGGCTACATCTTCACCAAAACCATCTATTCACAATGTTTAGTCGGTTCACTGCAACCATTAAAACTGAAAAACCAATGCATAGAGCTGATATCGATGGTGATGGTGTAGTTCAGATCTTTCCGCATGTTTAAAACATTTTAAAAATAAGCAAATGGTTCTGACACTGCTTCCTAGTTTGGACATTTTCACCAAACGGTCTAAAACAATGTAAAAGTAATGGGTCAGAATATAATTAGTGGATAACGACACAGCGATTAGAATTTTTTTGTAGGTGTGCTGCTCTATGAATAACCAATCAAAATGCAATCCCAAGGACTCCAAATGGGCAGCTGCAAGTATAGTTCTACACAACGATCATTCAGTGAGAGTGTCCTTCAAAGCACAATGCGTTGGTATGTACATCGTCGGTCTTCGGTACGCCTGGCGTGAATCTCCGTGTGGCTTCAAGAAATGTGCGGTATATAGCATCGAAAACAACTTGCCAGCTCCACCCTACATAACTATTGGTTTGATTGGTTGAGAATTAATATAGAATTTAATAGCAATATATGTATGTAAATTTCAACCTCTGTTTTTGTGATACATGTACAGATAGATGTACTGAATGTTAATCTTCAGAACAGATGGTAAATATTGGTCACGTGTACAAAGTATGTACATGGATATTGATTTCTATAACCTTTACAAAATGTTACGAATACGTGTGCGAAAGCAATAAACACGAATGTAGCTTTTTCTATTATCACCTATATCAATTTCTGTTTTTCTTTCAACGTTTATGTCATCTTCCCCTTAGAATGATGCAACTGTGACCATTGCATCTCTTGCAATGACTACTTCAGAATAATTTTCATAATGACTGTATAGCACGTTATAACTGACATATGAGTGTAGTCAATAACTAAACTAAATTCAACTTTACTCTTCGAGCAAGAACACAAGGCAAACATTAGAACAAATATTTCGTTCACAGAGGTATTCTTCTGAATATCAGCTATGTCAAAAATTCCAATTCGTCACTTCTCAAGACGGTCCTCTCTCTCTCTCTCTCTCTCTCTCTCTCTCTCTCTCTCTCTCTCTCTCTCTCTCTCTCTCTCTCTCTCTCTCTCTCTCTCTGCAAGATGAAACCATGTCTATAGTTACAATGCCCTCGAAACCAGTGCGAACAAACACCCTAATTCCGATTCAAGCAAATAACACAGTTAATGAATAACGCAGGTGTAATAAACAAACCAAACCCTACTAGTAAGAAACCGATACACTTTGGGGCTGCAGAAATGTCAACGAAAGACGAAAGGAAATAGAAGACTTTGCTTTGAAACACAATATGTTTCCTTTATAGTGTCAGTCGTGCACGTATCTAAATACAGCCACGGAATCCTCAGATTTAAACCTCAAACCAACATTTATTTAACATGATAACATCGATGATGTCATCATCTATAACGAGACCTGGAAAGAACATTTTGTAAGAATTCAGAAATTTTTTGGCAGACTCACTGATGTACATTTGACATTAATTTATCCAAAAGTGAGTTCTGCCGTACTTGTGTAACATTTCTAGGACATAATGGGGGACATGGACAAGTTAGACCTATAAATGCATAAATATATAAGGTCAAATCTATCTCTAAATTACTTGTGCCTGTCAGTAAAAGCAAATGATGCGAATTTTAGGTATGACTGGATACTATCGGAAATTTTGTTCCAATTGTTCCATAATTTCAGAACTACTAACACATTTATTGAGCAAAGAAGCTAAGTTCCATTGACTAAAGAATGCAGGAGGCTTTTGACAAGTTAAAGGCCATTACTTACAGCTCCAAGTTTCAGTCAATAATTTATGCTGTCTGGTGATGAAAATGATGATGGCGTTGGAGAAGGATTGATTCAAGAATATTAAAAGTTGTGTTAATCTTCTTGTGTGCTATTTTTGTTCTAAGAAATTAAATGAACACCAAAGACATTATTTTACACTCGAGAAGGAATGTGTAGCTTCGATATTGGCATTACAACATTGTTAAGTTTACATTAATTCAGCTCCTTCTCCCATTACCGTGTTTACTGATCACAACCCCTTACTTTCATCGACAAGATAAAAACAGAAAAAGAGAATATTAAGGTGGAGTTTGTTATTACATGAATATGATGTTGACATCAGGCACGTCAAGGAAAAAGACAAATTAATTAATTTCCCGTGTATATAAATATTATTTCATGTATACTTTGTATAAATCTTTATTCTTCTTATGTTATTTTCTTTCAACCTCATGTATAATCAACCTATGGTAAAAAGAAAGCTTTATTATATAAATGTTTCTTTTTCTTTTATGGGGGAAATGTTATGTATATTTAATCTAATTATTTGTCTGTTGGTTTAACAAAAATTTTACATGCTCTTGACATTTTTCTGAAATTTAGTTCAGTTATGTTTAGCTTGACTGTTATAATAATATAAAAATTCAATCTGGCACAAATTGTAAGAATCAAGCCTTTAAGAGACTTGATTCAAAATCCTTGTCTATTCCTACGTGAACATATCACAAAAATGGACACGTCATTTCTGATTGCTTCAAATTGAAATAGGCTTCAGAATCAAGATAGAACTATCTCAAATGCTCTTATTTCTAAGAGGTCAAGGTCACAGTCATGTATTGAAAACAATACATTTGATGGATTTGAAAAACCTCAGTCTGATTGTGTTTTGGAGAATTTCGGACCATTAATGTCAAAGGGTTCTATATTACTCTTGGATTATTTGGGCAATCCAATCTCTATTACAATTTTATGGGTTACAGGAGCCTCTCAGAGTCTATTAGTTTCAGGTATTTTACGTCTTCTGAGAAGACATGATCTAACGAGAGTGTTCTCATTCAAGGAGTAGAGTGCTTCTGTGTTCCTCTCTATTCTGTAAATTTGTCATCAGACTTAGTTTATGGACTTGTGACCTTATCGTTTGAGGGCAATAATTTGTTGCTAGGCAAAATGACTTAGCTGGAGACAAGGTTGTGGTTAATCTACTTGTAACTGACAAGCCTTCTTTGGATCAGAAAGTTGATTCTTTGAAAAGAAATCCCTGATTTGATCCAAGTTTGTGCAGTTACCAGAGCTATGGCAAAGAAAGCTCTTGAGAATAATTTTGCTCTTTTTTCTAAGTGGTCAAGGTCACAGTCATGTATTGAAAACAATACATTTGTTGGGTTTGAAAAACCTCAGTCTGATTGCGTTTTGGAGAATTTTGAACCATTCATGTCGAAGGGTTCTATATTACTCTTTCGTGGTATAGACAATCATATCTCTATTAAAATTTTAAGTGATTCAGGAGCTTCTCAGAGTCTATTAGTTTCAGATATTTTGCATTCTTCCCAGAAGACCTGTTTTATTCTGTAAATTTGTCATCAGACTTTGTATATGGACTTGTGACCGTCGGCATAGTGTATACTTTATCCGTTGAGAGCATTCATTTGTTGCTAGGAAATGAAGTAGCTGAAGACAAGGTTGTGGTTAATACACTTTTAAAAAAATATTCAATCTTAGTCATAAGTTAAGAGTCACAGCATAATATCTTAGAGTTTCTAATACCTTTAAAGGTATTTCTGTGCTGGAAAGAATTTTCGCTTGTACCTATGAGGAACAACATGTGTATTGTTAGTGGTGGTAGCTGTTCATCATTTACTTCCTAAATAATTATTTTCCCTGCATAACAACACTACCAGCATTTGACAAAGACATCTGCTGAAATTATTTCTAAATTGGAGCAAAATAAATTGTGATTCACGGTGTAAATTCTTGATGTTTTGTGTTTGCCTTCGTCTGACGTCATCATGCGCCCTCTTGGAACGGAAATGAGATTCAAACTGTATCAAATTTAGAACTGTTTACTCACAGGACTTATGTGTTTTCACAACCTTAGAACAAATGTTTGGATCTTCTTCGTAAATCTTAAGTCTTATTTCAAATATTTACCTTTTCTCCGTGTTTTCTAGAGAAATAAATTATTTTTGTTAAAATTTACTGAGTTTGTTGTAGTCACTCTTTGTTTGTATTACTTTGAACGAACCGATACGTAACACATCGATTGAATTAAAAGACTGTTTGATGTAGAACAAATATATAAATCATACAGCATGCATTTTCAAATCGGTAATGCTATATTTGAAGAACATTTAAACTAATATAAAAATATTCATTGGAATGTTTACGAGTAAGGAAGCAGACTTGAGTATATCGATTGGCCGTTCAAAATCAAGAATATCGAGTGGCCATACGCTAACCAAACATTAAAATTAGAATACTCTATTGAGAATATCCTATATAGAAAATTAGCATTAAAATATTATGTTTGCTAGCATTCTATGAAAGAAACAAGATCAAATGTAACTAAGGAACGTAGAATTAGCGTGCATGGAACCAAATAAAGCTGCGAAATTATTTAAAGAGTCAAGATGGAATATGATAGCGATCATATCAAAGTCAACATGGTTAGATTAGGGGTCATATCAAAGTCAACATGGTTAGATTAGGGGTCATATCAAAGTCAACATGGTTAGTTTCGGGGTCATATCACAGTCAGCATGGTATAGATTAGGGGTCATATAAAAGTCAACATGGTATAGAATAGGGTCATGTCAAAGTTAACATGGTTAGATTAGGGGTTATATCAATTTCAACTGTGGTTTTTTTGTATTAGTGATGAAGAAATTTTGTCGGTTATTCGTTCTGTCAGGAGCAGTTGTAGCCAATTCCGCAAACAGTTATCACCACTTACCCCAATTATCTTACGTCAGAAAGTTAACTTCAGCATATTTCCACATTTGTTCATTTATTCAAGTTTTGAAGTCATTAAACAGTTATTAAATTGCCAAAAATTGGAAATTATGTTAAAAGTCAATAATGTAGATGTCAGCTGATAAAGGCGTTTCTTTCCTTTGATATCGTCTTTCAGATTCAACTGATAAAGGCGTTTCTGTCCTTTGATATCGTCTTTCAGATTCAACTGATAAGGGAGTTTCTGTCCTTTGATATCGTCTTTCAGATTCAACTGATAAAGGCATTTCTGTCCTTTGATATCGTCTTTCAGATTCAACCGATAAAGGCGTTTCTGTCCTTTGATATCGTCTTTCAGATTCAACTGATAAAGGAGTTTCTGTCCTTTGATATCGTCTTTCAGATTCAACTGATAAGGGAGTTTCTGTCCTTTGATATCGTCTTTCAGATTCAACTGATAAAGGCGTTTCTGTCCTTTGATATCGTCTGTCAGATTCAACTGATAAAGGAGTTTCTGCCCTTTGATATCGTCTTTCAGATTCAATGAATGTTTATGTCTATACAGAGTTTGAAGATTAACAGGTGAAAAGACGCCAAAAAAACATTTGATGTTTCTTTTAGTTCCTCACTAAATTTATGATACAACTACAAAGTCGTTTATTTTTAATTATATGACTTATTTAAGTGTTTTTCAATGCATTTGGCTGCGATCGGGCTGTGTGTGGCTGTCAATACACACTACAATAGACGAAGAAACGTATATGGATTTTGATACTTGTATTAATATCAAGGACTATTACAATGCTTTCAACGACAATTCCGATAGAAAAAAAATTAGATTGGTTTAATCTCTAATAGGTTTTACTTTTTATATTAGGTGGCTGGTGCTACCAACCTAACAATCACATAATACTCTTAAAACTAAAGGAAAAATGCATATCGCTTGACGGTAATTTTCAAATATGAAAAAATAAATAAATAAAAGCTAGTCTGTTAACAAGACATGTTCAGGACGCTTTCCTCTAAGGGAGATAATTGGGAAACTAGCCAAAAACGACGAGTTTTATAGTGATCATAAACGTCAACCCTTTGAACCTAACAGCATACTACGTATCACAACGCAGTCTTTACCTACATGCGAGGCAAACAAGCGAGTTTATCCAAACGAAGTGTGTGATACTTTAAAACACATTGACTAAGCGATGCGATATCTCCCTGGAGAGACGACGTAAATGCATAAAAATTAGTATGTGTTGTCAGGAAACAGCTTTGTTCCTATGAAAACGTGAAGATAAAGTCTGAGAGGAAAGCAATTTCTTTGGCAGACATATCAGTCCGACTATGAAAGCGTGAAGATAAAGTCTGGGAGGAAAGCCATTTCTTTGGCAGACATGTCAGTCCGACTATGAAAACGTAAAGATAAAGTCTGGGAGGAAAGCCATTTCTTTGGCAGACATGTCAGTCCGACTATGAAAACGTAAAGATAAAGTCTGGGAGGAAAGCCATTTTCTTGGCAGACATGTCAGTCCGACTATGAAAACGTAAAGATAAAGTCTGGGAGGAAAGCCATTTCTTTGGCAGACATGTCAGTCCGACTATGAAAACGTAAAGATAAGGTCTGGGAGGAAAGCCATTTCTTTGGCAGACATGTCAGTCCGAACTTGATTACTACAATCATACTTCTTTCTACAACCGATTTTTACTGCGGTGAGAGCATGAACGTTTCAACATGTCAATTACGTACTGACCAGGAGGGGCAAGGGGGAGGCGGAAAAATTTGATTGGAAATAGCTACAAATCTTTTTCTAATTTATAGAAACAAAAATATATTATATAAATTAGTTTAGTTAAACAAATAGCTGTGACGAAATAAAACAAAATAAATTGGCTAAGAAAAAAGAATCCCAGCTCTCATCACCTTCGAAATATAAAATGGTTGGTCCCTTACTAAGACGTTTGATTATTTACAAAAATACATATTACATGCTCTCTCTCTCTCTCTCTCTCTCTCTCTCTCTCTCTCTCTCTCTCTCTCTCTCTCTCTCTCTCTCTCTCTCTCTCTTTCTTTGCTGCCGAATGATTGCTTTATGTCAGTCAAGGCCTACTAAATGAATTGAATCGAATGTGCATGTACACCATTCATTATTGAGATAAGACCATACATCTACACGTGTCCTTTAATCTTGTCATCTGCTTGTACGTGGACGAAATGTCTTCCAGGCGAAGACTATTTTCTACAGCGGGGATTTTGTTGTACATAGCCCCATTCCTGTGGATTCGAGAATCAAGTAAGTGCCATTTTTAAAAAGTCACATCGAGTTTAATTTTTAGTTTGGGCTTAATAATATGACCTAGCAACTCCAATAATCATACATAATATATACGAAAACACACCACATTAGGACAGCTATCATCTAAATTTTGAATTTCGTTGAAATTAGTAGCATTAGCACAATATACGCAAATGTTTATTGAGTCAAAATAACATGTGATACGCAGTCAGATTTTGGGGGACCCTTCTCCTTGCACATGCAAATCATCTGTACCCCAGTGATCTCTGAAGCCATACAGCATCCCTTACTAATTATTGACCTTCGATTGAATTGCCTGCCAGTTTCTCCTAGCATGTCATTATCTCTACTTTTCAGCTTTTTATCGTGTGTTTGCCCTAGTGTCCTTCCACCGTCAGATTGGACTTGTTGTGGTTATACGGCACACCAGAATCGTAAGGTTGTTTATGGCCATACAAAACAGATTCATAAAACTTTTTAAGTAAAAGATTTGAACTCTTATTGAAAGCTTGGATGCTTGAAATGTTTGTTTCACCAAAAAAAGCTACCAAAATATGCAATAATATTTATTGGAAACAATTCAGTCTTTGTGTAAACGTTTATGCAGTTGTGATCCGCAGTTGATGCAGCTTTATAAACTCAAGGCCAGATTCTCATGTCAAGGTTACTTTTGAAGTCACTCGTACATATTTTGTATCTTTCATCCATTACAAACTTTGCACTACTATTTATACATGGGTAAAGATATTTTGGTACTTGGAGGTTGCCCAAGATCATATAACATCCATCCAGTGTAATCGTTGCCAATCAATTACATGTAAAATAAAGGCATAACTATTACCCTACATTTTCTCACAAAAAGCTTGTAAAGTGAGATAAATATACTACATGGTTTTGTTCTCTACACGATGACATTTAGTTAAAACTACTTTTGAAAAACATGCAATACAAGCGAAAAGGACGAGAATACAAAGGTATCAAAACCAATAGAGCAGACGTAATTACATGTAAAAAAAAATAGACTCGTTTCTCTAACGTGATAGGTTAGATAAAGATCGAACCTGATTTGGGATTCTGGTACGTATCGTCCTCGAAGAATGAAGTACGTATCGTCCTCAAAGAATGAAGAAAATGGAAGCGGTAAATCAAAATCGTGAGGAAATTATTGCAATAAATGGGATATATGTGAAATACCTGAAGTGGGCATTCACTATTCTATCGTGAAAGAGGTATTCCACTATTCTAGCGTGAAGTAGGCATTCCACTATTCTAGCGTGAAGTAGGCATTTCACTGTTCTAGTGTGAAGTAGGTATTCCACTATTCTAGCGTGAAGTAGGCCTTCCACTATTCTAACGTGAATTAGGCATTCCACTATTCTAGCGTGAAGTAGGCATTCCACTATTCTAGCGTGAAGTAGGCATTCCACTGTTCTAGTGTGAAGTAGGTATTCCACTATTCTAGCGTGAAGTAGGCATTCCACTATTCTAGCGTGAAGTAGGCATTCCACTATTCTAGCGTGAAGTAGGCATTCCACTATTCTAGCGTGAAGTAGGCATTCCACTGTTCTAGCGTGAAGTAGGCATTCCACTATTCTAGCGTGAAGCAGGCATTCCACTATTCTAGCGTGAAGCAGTCATTCCACTATTCTAGCGTGAAGCAGTCATTCCACTATTCTAGCGTGAAATAGGCCTTCCACTATTCTAGCGATATTGAAGGCAATAAAGGGAATAGGTTTTCTTATTTGCATAAACATGCTACAGGGAACAGGAAGATTTATCGATATCTATCTGCGAGTAAAAACGTAGTTCGAATAGAAAATGGGGGAAGGTTCTCTACCAAAACTATTATTATTTATACATTCAGGCTCACTTACACACCGTAGTTCCTTAGTATTCAAGCGTGAAAAACCTGGCTAAAATGTTGCCTGAGCAAATTCACCTGTATCAAACACACTTATAATTACCAAAAGGGTTGGCAACATTTAGTTTAGAGCATGTGTTTATGCTGTCCTAGTGTCTCTTTCACGACAAAAAACTCGTTCCAACTAAAAAGTTAGATTCTGCCGACAATGACATTATCCAAGCATAGTTTTCAAAACTACCAGTCTAGTGTACGTGTTCAGTATTCAAAACTACCAGTCTAGTGTACGTGTTCAGAATTCAAAACTACCAGTCTAGTGTACGTGTTCAGTATTCAAAACTACCAGTCTAGTGTACGTGTTCAGTATTCAAAACTACCAGTCTAGTGTACGTGTTCAGTATTCAAAACTACCAGTCTAGTGTACGTGTTCAGTTTTCAAAACTACCAGTCTAGTGTACGTGTTCAGTATCATTGCTGTGCTGCGACAAAGGGGTTTTCTAAAAATCTAACTGAGCTGAACGGTCTGATGTATTTTGGTGGTAAGAGAATCCTTTATATAGCTACGATTTACAAGAAAAATTCTTGTCATTTTAATTGAGATTTATTTTATTTAATGATGGAATGGAGCTTTAAGACGAGAGAGTCAACTATATTTAGTTACCCGAGTCTGAGTTAAAATAATACTATTATTTGATTGATTGTGCAGCTGAAAATCTGCTTTGTTAAACATTATATCGCCAATATCGTCACAATTCACTGCAAACATTAGTAACATAAAATCAGCAGCTTGCTGCTTAGAACAATCTCATTCCACCTTGTTTATCTAATTTTTAAAATCGATTTCGGAGCGTTTTCGATTTCAATTCATGCAGGTGGATCCATTTCCTTTGCTTCGTACTACAATGACCACATGGTGCTTCAGAGAGGTCCAAAAAGCAACATTATTTGGGGATATGCTACTACCGTCGGCTCCATGGTATCCGTGACCCTTTCCGGTAAACCACCAGTGACAACGCACGTAGTTGAAGGTCCAATGGCTGGAAAAGCTACTTGGAAGGTACAGCTATCTCCAGTGTCTGATCCGGGACCTTATGAAATATCGGTGGAATCCGACGACGGAAACACCAAGATCGTGGATGTTTTGTTTGGAGACGTCTGGTTATGCTCGGGTCAAAGCAACATGCAGTTTACACTTCCGCAGGTGGGAATTTTTCAAATTTGTCTTTCTGTCAACTCACACATACAGTTATTTGGAAAATATTATCTAAACTAGACAGTAACATATTTTCATTACTAAAGTATGGGGCTGAGCCTCCCTCCAGGTAAGATATAAGTTTATTAGGCATGTGTATTGTGGTCTGTACGAAATGTTTCTGTATACACAGATTAATTTAGATTGGTCCTTCATGCTTAACCATTGTCTGGTATCGTGAATACTGATGTACGCCAATAATGATATTTGTATAAACAAAATTTAAGAAAATAATTTATATTGGAATAATCCTGATTGATATAAGTGAGTATAATTCATATTAGAAATTCTAAACATCTCTTTATTGACATCTCTCTTACTAGAACTCTTAAACAAATTTACAAAATAATAGACTTGTCATACATAGTCGTATTGTTTCAAAAATTAAAAATTCATTCGCAAGTCAGTCAACGGGGTAATTAGTTAACAAGGCATGAAATACAAGATGAGTGAGACAAGCAGAGCTAGTGGAACATGTAATCATGGAACAAAGCAACATTGCGATAATTCAACAGTTTAACATGAAAGCAACGTTGTAGCTTTTACGAAACAATGCCCACTTATGTTCAAGTTTGGACCAGAAAAACATGCCCACTTATGTTCAAGTTTGGACCAGATAAACAACGCCCACTTATGTTTACATTTGGACCAGATAAACAACGCCCACTTATGTTCAAGTTTGGACCAGATAAACATGCCCACTTATGTTCAAGTTTGGACCAGATAAACAATGCCCACGTATGCTCAGGTTTGGACCAGATAAACAACGCCCACTTATGTTCAAGTTTGGACCAGATAAACAACGCCCACTTATGTTCACGTTTGGACCAGATAAACAATGCCCACTTATGTTCAAGTTTGGACCAGATAAACATGCCCACTTATCTTCAAGTTTGGACCAGATAAACAATGCCCAATTATGTTCACATTTGGACCAGATAAACATGCTAACTGTGGAGAATACTATTCCTAAAATTAAATGTGGTAACTTGTTCATTTCAAACATGGAAAAGGATAAACTCCGCTGTTTCAGAAAGAATCCCCATTGATAGTAATGACACTTAGTCAGCGTGGTAAGCCTGAAGGCAGTACGGTTGAAACAGAAGTGTAAGTACTGAAGACAATTTAGTTAAAACAGATGGGTAAGTACTGAAGACAATTTGGTTAAAACAGATGGCTAAGTACTGAAGACAATTTGGTTAAAACAGATGGCTAAGTACTGAAGACAATTTGGTTATAACAGATGGGTAAGTACTGAAGACAATTTGGTTAAAACAGAATGGTAAGTACTGAAGACAATTTGGTTAAAACAGAAGGGTAAGTACTGAAGACAATTTGGTTAAAACAGATGGGTAGGTACTGACGACAATTTGATTAAAACAGATGGTAAGTACTGAAGACAATTTGGTTATAACAGATGGGTAAGTACTGAAGACAATTTGGTTTAAACAAATGGGTAAGTTCTGAAGACAATTTGGTTAAAACGGAAGGGTAAGTACTGAAAATAATTTGGTTAAAACAGATGGGTAAGTACTGGGACAATTTGGTTAAAACAGCAGGTTACGCATTGAAGACGATATGGTTACAGCAGCAGCGAAAGCAGTAAAGGTAATATAATTAAAACATTATAGCGTCAAGGACTAAATAGCGTACTTGCAATCAGGATATTAAAACGCCATCGTGGCCTCAAATGTGAGGGGCTGGAGATTTTTAAAAATATAACACAAAACTACAGACTAGAACAAAACATGTGCCTTTGTCCTGAGATTCAACTGAATGAAGTTAGTTACTCCAATCTAATTAGTAATTTATTAATTAAACTAAAATTAAATTGTTCGCCTGCAAACGATTAAACATTTTTTTTATAACTACACTTTAAAATTTGTTATTGATGACTATAGGAACTGACACCGAACACAGTGTGACATTAGAATTTTGCCAAGAAACCTAAACTGGGTAGAGTCGATGTCAATAGTTCGTTATGGAATTTCAGTAATGCATTTGATGGATAAAATGTTCCAGAGTTAATCAAATATATTTACAGTTTCCATAGATATATCAGCATGCGAAAATTGCTATCTGAATATAGAAAGCAGTTGCGTTATGAACAGGAATTCAAATTAAACAACAATAATTCAATTTGATGTCATGTCATAGACTTAGACAGAAAATCAGCAGCATATATTTGTCATAAACACTAAATGACGAGATGGCGATGCTTTGCACAGCATGGAATAATTTGTTTTGCCGTGTAAAATATCGTTACCTTAAAGCATGGAATAACTTGTTTTGCTGTGTTACATTGAAACTTCACCATTCAACTGTTATTGCATCCTATCCGAAGAAAATCGTTGATATTTTCCTATTATTTTTATGGAGAGTCGCTAACCAGCAAGGAATGGTTACTCAATCAGTAGAAAGCAGCATAAAGTCTGAACAGAAAATAAAATGTTTCTTCAGTTCAACGTCTTGACGTTTGCTTAAGCAAGTATATCCTGGAATGGCCACTTACATTGACATATCCATATATTTCATTTCAATTCACTATGTTTTAGAGACCATTTCTGTGTTGTGTATGTATTAGTGACTACAATAATTAACATAGCCTTTGAAACTTTGATTGTTTAACTAATGCGCTAGATTTCATTCAAAAAATGCTAAAAGTGGAAATGAAAAGTGTGTGCAATATCCTCAAATATCTAAGCTTAGTGCAATATCTGTCAGAAATCCAAGCGAATTGGGTTTAAATATATAAGATATAACAGATGAAAAGTATAAAAAGATATAACAAACCGTTAGCAATAATTAAAACTTCAATAAAAAAATGTATTAGTGATCTAGCGGATCCAGAACTTAGATATGATGCTGCCGCTAGCACTTTCGGACACGTGCGAGTATATACTCAAAGGTGTACTAACCCGAAGGACAACAATTTCAAGATGTACAAAGATGAAGAGAAACGGTTGACAACGGCTACAGAACATAATTTAGCGAAATGGCTGAAAATTCTCATGACTTGTTCTTATCTTTTTTATTCCTGTACATGTCCCACACACTGCAAAGGAAAGAGCAGATAAAATATATCAACACAGGATAAACAGTGAAATCGATGCTTTAGGAAGCGATACAGGGATAATTTCTCATAAATTATCTGAAATCTTGTGGGACCTAACAATCTTGATAGGCACAATAGAGAAAGTTTTGAGTGATGTGATTAAACAGGTTAATAACGAAAACATAATAATCATGTTCGCACAAAGATTACTGACTCGAACCAAAAGACTAAATCCTTGCCTCAGCTGCAAAAAATATTTTAACAGAGAGCAGAAATGACAGACGAAGTCCAAAGCAATCAATGTGACCAGATCACTGAAAACAACCTAAGATCTATATTTTACAGATTTTAATGAAAATATAAAAAATTAAAACGCTGTTATCATGTAAATGATTTCCAATAGTAACGTTTAAAATAAATACAAAGAATATGTTGGTCGGAAATTGCTTAATAATATTGGTGTGGTACTAGTTTTGGATTGATGAAATATTCAAAAATAAGAAGCGTAAGAAGCACATAAGATTAGGCTAATATGAAACAGTAGTTTATATCATGCAGTTTATCCTGAAATATATACAAATAACTCTTGCATTAGTAGTAGAATTGATGAAATTAAAACTAAATTGAGCGAAAACACGGAAATATTTAAAACTGAATTTAACACGGAAATCGGTATAAAGATTCTGACATTATAGGCTAGATTGAAGTAAAAAAGAACAAGACCAGTTTAAAACTAAACTTCAATAGAAATGCAAAACTCTTTACTGGATTCGTATTGCTTGTCGATAAATGTCGGGACTAACCGAACGGGGTCAACGTCAGAGCGAAAGGAGATGAAATTTCACATTTATGCAGAAAAATCAATATTTTCATTTGGAGTTACTGCTGAATACTAAAGAAGGACCTTTTTTTAAAGTCCAGAACTAAACCTTAAACGTTATGTAACAGTTACAGATTCAACTTCTGCACACCAGTTTAGGCCAATTACAACAATACGACACCGAAATAAAAACCAGTCATGATTTTATGTCGATTATCGTAACTTGTATGTTGATTTTATACTGGATTTTGTTGTTACTCTTTAGATTGAAAAAGAGACATGTCTCAATAAATGAAAAAAAAAAAACTCGGCAGAAGATAATAATACTTTTGTTGTTTTTGCTTTGGGTGTGTGCTTTTTATAAATTGCATTGCAAATCAAAGAAGTAAACTTCGCACCAACATGTAAAATAAAACAGAAGCTACAACAAGTAAAAGCAGCAGTAATAATTATTGAAGGATCAGACGTTAGCAATCTAGCATTTGAAAATGCAATCTTTCTTCTATGATTGTTTGTTGTAGATGTGATTTTTGAAATCGTTTTGGTATATCAAATATCATAGCATTAAAGTTGATTTATTTTTAACCGTAAATATTTTTATGTAGATGTAATTATTTTATATGTACATGTGTGTGCCCATTTACACTTACCTTTTAAAATTAATTCAGCTTTTGTCTAAAGACCTTTCTTTTACACTCTGCAATATTAGATCGTAATTGTGCAACGTTCTTTATCAACTCCATTGTTTTTTCTAATTATGTTACTATTGTATCATGTGAGATCTGGGAGCATGACATGAGACCAGCATTTTTCTGGAATCAATCTGATTTGATGGGAGTTTAAAGAATCAATCTGATTTGATGGAAGTTTAAAGAGTCAATCTGATTTTATGGGAGTTTAAAGAATCAATTAAATCAGATTGATTCTTTAAACTCCCATCAAATCAGATTGATTCTTTAAACTCCCATCAAATCAGATTGATTCTTTAAACTCCAATAAAATCATATTGATTCTCTAAACTCCCATAAAATCAGATTGATTCTTTAAACTCCCATCAAATTAGATTGATTCTTTAAACTCCCATCAAATCAGATTGAATCCAGAAAAATACGTCTGGACCAAGTGGCATCAGTTACTAACATTGTTGAAATAAATAATGAAATTTTAGTTGTATGCTAGCATACAAGATTTCATTACATTTTTGCAAAATAATAATATCAGGGTCCAGTAAGTACTGATTTGTGCAAAACTATTCACTGGTCTAGTAAGTTTTCAATTTCGTTTAAATAGTCTCATATTCCTTAACGAGACATTGATGCAGAAACATACGAATGGTCTGGTAATTTAAATCTTTTCATTGTTCCTACGTTCATTTATACAATATGGTATTCAATATGGTATACAGTGTGGTAATTCACAAAGCAATGTATACTCAAAACGCCCAAAATGTATTCTTTCCAACCGATAATAACGCATTATGGAAACAAAACATTATGTTCTTACGTTTCGGCTTGTTTAAAGTAACACAAAGAAAAGAATGAAGACAACAAGCTTTTGTAAGTTTAACAAAACTAATTTATTTTCCTACAAAACATGGTGAAAAGGTAAAAATATGAAATAGGATTTACGATTTGCAGAGAGACCAAATATTTATCATAGAATTGTGAAAAACAGACAAGTCCGATCAATAAACAGCTATAAATGAAGCAAGTCTGAATCTCAATTCCGTTCCATGATGGGGGACGATGACGTCAGAGGAAGCTTTTACACAAATGTTCAGAATTTTCACTTTGAATCACAATTTTAACTATTCTGTTGCATTTTAGACTTAATTCACCAAATGTCTTTGGCCAGAGCTAGTTGTGTGGTTTTCTAGGGAAAATAATTATTATTTAACAAGTAGACGAAATACAACTTTCATCTATAACAATGCACATCTCCCTCTACAGAGGTACAAATGAACAACTCTTTCTACCACTAGAAAGTATACTTTGTTTTCAAGGCGTATAAACAACTCTACTAGGTATTAAAATATGACTCTGACTGACTCACAGGTAACGGAGTATTTAAACTGAAAGAAAACGTCATTTCATGGACACGCACGAAGAACACGTGAAGATTTCGAAATCTCATCACGCATTACAAGGCGTAAACAAGTATAGTTAGAAATGCCCTCGGTCAAAACCAATTATCTATCTAGCCTGTTTATCAGAAAACAATCTTAAAAGATTGCTTACGAAATCCTATGAGTCTTATTTACGTTCTAAATAAACATAACGTTTCACTCAAAATATCAGACTCTGTGAATATAATCATCATCATAATAAAATAAAAATTTTCATGATACAACAATAAAATATAAAGAATTGAAATTTTAACACACCAGTAATTAAACTGCATTGTCGTAACAATGTCTCCTGATAAAACTCGCATCCGTCTTCTAGTGAAACAAAGCAGTGTCATCCGAACACCGTCACATTCTGAGTCAGTCTCTTTGCAACAATTCAATATAGTATCTATTGCAGAAAGTTTTATCTGGATTTACACAAACGGTTAAATAACTCTCTATTTCTCTCTATATCTGTCTATCTCTCTATCTGTCTCATAAAAAGTATATATTCGCAAGTTGCTATATTTTAGGTGCTGAATGCCGATCAAGAAATGGTCGATTCCTATAATTACCCAGACATCAGGGTCTTCACGGTAGACCTGAAAACGTCAGGCCAGGAGGAATATGACCTTCTGAGCGTTCTTGAGCATTGGTCCGTGCCTAGTAATGGTTGGTACCCTGTTTTCGCAATTGATTAAAGTATTTGAATAATGCATAAAATAGTGCCATAATGGGAAATCACAGTTGCTTTTAGAAATTTGTTTAGGATTTTTTTTACAATAACAGCATCATTAGTCTGGACGGAGTAAAACACTGTATTAATAACAAGTACACAGGTTAAATGTACAATGTTGTTTGTTTTCCTTTATATTTTTCTTCCTTTTTTCCTTCTTAGTTTTAAGTATATAACATATCTCTTATAGTTCGTGTTATGTTTCATTATAGGGTATATCTTATATACTTTTCAGATATATCATAAAGTAATAGATAAATGATAATGTTTGTATATGTCTTACAATCTAACTAATTTATCTTATAGACTATATTAGGGAGCCGTATGCACAATTTCAATTAACATGTCTAATAAAATTTAGATTTCTTTTCTAGTCTGTTAGATATATTAGAAAGGACAATTGGTAACTTAAAAAATGAAAGAGAAATTTAAATTAACCGTTTAAAATATATTTTATTCATATAATTTGTAAGATATCTTTCAAAGCATTTGAGATAAGTTACATAGTTTATTATATATCTTGTTTCTTGAATAAGTAGTACCAGTTCAACTTGCCGTATCCTTTGTTTCAATCTTTTCTCGTCACTATTTAAGTTGCGCGCTAAATTCTGAATTAATTATTCCAAAATCTATATTATACAGCGACGGTTGGATACGCACCATGGCAGTATTTCTCAGCGGTATGCTGGTTGTACGGAAAGTATCTGTACCAGCACCTGAAGTATCCCATCGGTCTGATATCCTCCACCTGGGGAGGCACTCCCATCGAGGCCTGGTCCTCCAAAGATGTCATGGCCCAGTGCGGTGGGGATGGATTACAGCATGAGGCCGGGTAAGAAATTTAATATTTGTATTTTATTATGATGACAGAAGATTATGACTAAGAACAAAAGATGTATAGAACAATGACACTATTTCGGCTTATGCACCCATATATAAAGTCTGCGTGACTGTGAATACATTTTGCTACTTGTGTTTCCCAGAGAACTGTGCATATCATATCTGCAGGCATACTATGTGAAGACAAATTTGGGTATACGCTGTCAGCAGTAGGATACGTGCTGTAAACGAATTACCCGGATTTTTACATTAGACGTAAAGCAAATGAAATTTAAACTTCAATACTATTGTTCACAGAAGGATTCAAGACCATACCCTGCGAAACATGGATGTAGATGTTGGTACCAATGAATTGTGGAATGCCATGATCCATCCGCTGCTCAACTTAACTATTTATGGAGCTATCTGGTATCAAGGTATTAGAGAGTTTTTGATCTACGTCAGTTTCTGATTTGTCAAATCGTAATGGCTGATATAATGCGTTGACCAAATTACCTTTTCTTAATCGATAATACAGCAATGCTGCATTCCTTCTTTCACATAAAATTATTGCCAACTCTTCAAATGTTTAAATAATCGTACCATCAAGATTACTCAATTCGGGAAGGAAATAATTGATAAATGAATTAATGGACACAAAAATTAAATTAGCTAAAACACACACACACACACACACACACACACACATCCCCTAGTGGCCGAGTGGTCTAAAGCGCTCTCCGTTACGTATCACTGCCATCTCAGCTCTGTCTGTGTGGGTTCGAGTCTAAAATTCGGCGAATACAGATATGTGAGAAAGCTTGCAAGAAGTTTCTCGTGGGTCGGTGGTTATTTCCGCGGATTTTCCGGTTTCTTCCTCCACCATTAATACTGGCCGCCATATATTGCCTATCTTGTGCTGAAAAATGGCGTTAAGCCCCAGAACAACAACAACTGCCCATCTGAATAAAAGTTGCAGTTAGTTCCTGTGTGGTTTTCGTTTAGAAGCAGTGGTTAATATACATATATGCTGGTATTTATAAAGGAACATTCCAATAGGTGTCATTGGCCCATTTTAAAAACTTCTTCTCTCTAAGCAATACGCTTAATGCTCTAAGCACGTTATATCCAAGACAACAAGGGTCGTCTTGAATTAAATCTCTCAATCACACCCGTCGATACGCTCCATCAGAATCAAATATTTTCGTGGTATAGAAAAGCAATCGTTCTTATAACACACATAATTCAGTCTTAATTTAAAGCTCTTAATCAGTCGTATATAATATAATTTTCAACAGGTGAAGCAAATGCCGGTGAGCCAGACAAATATAAATGTTATTTTCCCGCTATGATTCGTGACTGGAGATCTAAGTTCAACGACGGAACCATGGGCCAGTCTGATGTACAATTTCCTTTTGGTTTTGTCCAGGTAAGTTATCAATATTAACTTTTAAATTCTTGTAGGATTAATGGATAGAGCCTTCCCTTTCTTCTTTGCCTTAAACCAAAATTACGATTCAGACAATGGTCAGAAGCTCTATAACCCAAGACACGAGTTCTTGTTTCACCTCAGTCTATGTACGATTGGTTCATGCCGTTCAAATTTGATCAAATGCGTGAGAAATGGTATTTTGATATTAACCGTTTAGGAAAAGAAAAGAAACCAACCCAAAGACAGTGCTATATGTAACAATGAATCCCATTGTTCTAACTATTTTTTTCAAAACAAACGCAAAATGCACGAAGTGATTCTTGGTTTCGAAATTGGAACTAACGCCTTTGTAACAAAAACCGTGGTTAGACCTAGTTGACATTCCGTTTTACTACTTTCTATATGTTCAATTAGCGCGTGCACATTTGAGTGCTTCTGCCCTTGATTTAGGAGTTTAGGTGTAAAGTTAAACATAGTACACATTAGTTGGTCCGTGTCAATTGCTTTAAATGGAGAAAGAAAATCAGTTTGATAAATAGAAAACAAGAGTTCAGCAGTCAATTACATATTATGTGTGGATGAGAGGCTCAGTAAACTTCAGAGCTGTCAATTCCATAATTCTAAGCCCACTATTAGTGGGTCATCAACCACATTACAAGCTGACTTGTTATTTAATTAATCTAAGAGTTTAGCTAGATTTTACTTATTTAAGACTTTTATTTTCGGCAGAATGAAATGTCTCACATTTTTTGTAGCTTGCTCCGTGGAGAAACGATCCGACCATAACCACAGGTTTCCCAGACCTCCGTTGGGCACAGACTGCAGACTTTGGTTACGTTCCAAATGCCCAGATGCCAAATGTGTTTATGGCTGTCGCCATTGACCTGCCTGATTTTGATTCACCATATGGAGGGTTTGTCTGTAGAATACGTCTTGCATTTTCTCATTTAAATTTAGATTATTTTTAATATCATAATAGTTAAATTAACTGAATTAGTATAACCATTTGAGGGGAGGGTTAATATGTTTACGTGGAAAAAACATTGGCCTTGACGACGAAACGATATAATAGCATACCAGGTACTTTTTGTTTGAAATTTTGACGCCAAGACGATTTTTTCTCAGACTTGATCAAATGAAGTCGCATGGAGATAGTAAAATCTTTGAGTACTTTTTGGAATAATTATCACAGATCAAGGGAGTGGGTGAGTGTTTGGTCCCAACCAGATATTCTGACGTTGGTATGTTGTCAACTAAATACTTTGGAATAAGTCTATTGTTAGTAATTATGGTTATTTGATGATTGCATTGAAATAATTTACATAAATTTTGAAATAACTTATTCACAGAAAGCATCTCATAGAACAAAATTAAAGTCGATCGAGTATTTCGTTTTTCATATTTTTTGTCATTTAGAGTGGACATTTTTGACTAGGAGCCAATTTTATCTGGACCAACTTGAAGGGTCTTTATAGAAAAAATTCTACCTTTTAACTTTCTTACCACTGTATTAATCCTTGTTTAATTCTGAACCACTTAAACAATTATAAGAAGTTTTTGCAAATCCACCAATGAAGACAGACACCAAAATTTCATCATGACAATCTGATTGGAATATAAACGGTCACATGATACTAATTTGTAACTTTTACATATCAAAAAAATGTGGCGGACTACTTTAAGTTGCCTGCTTCAAGGTCATTTTATGTAAAGCTTTATCTATACTAACACGTTACACCATAATAATTGCAACAACTACACCCCACCAACCATGGTTGTTTCGATCAAAATTTACAAGTCCCTGAGTACAATTGTCCATTATTAATTAGAACAATCAGACCCAGATGCTTACGTGTGCGAAGTGCGCAATGAATACAGGCGCCGCCGCCGAATAATATGTGTCAACCCTTCTTAAAGGCGTCAAATAAAGGCTTGGAAAGCACCAAAAAATTCATCGCACACACATGAAAAATGCCACGCGCCGGGTCTGGGAACAATGTTTTTATATTCCAACACTCATCCCTTTTGGCTAAGAAATTAGATTGTGGGCTTTACAAGCCAGTCTTTAGAAGTTATTGCATTTCGCTTCGACAATGTGTTCCACTAGCCGTTATGAAAGGCCAGTGCCATATGAAGAGCAAAGGGATCTCACTAATAATGGACACGATCTTGATTTTGAAGTATTGAATTGCGTAGAAAGCAAGTATAATGACAGTTTCAACAACATGTGTCAAACGCAAGCGTAATGTTAAACAAAAAAATAAATAAAATAAATAAGAATAACGTGGTTTAAACAGTAATAAAGTAAAAAACACTTTTTTTGTAAACAAACACTGACCACAATAAGCTCCTTATATGACTGGTTTAACCCACTATGATATTGCCGTATATTACTATATAAAGAATTGACGACTCTTGGCTACCTAAGATGGGGATGTATATTCTAATGCAATAAAACTTCTAGCAAACTAAGAGTAAATGCTTTCCTGATGAAATCGCTGGTACGATGAGAGAACATGGGATTATATGGATTAAATGATCACGGTTGGATATTTATCGATGTATTAATTGTTAAATATTCACTCACAAATTTAACATAAAGTCCTAATCACTTTATTTACTTTGTGGATGATTATGCAAAATAAACAAGCCAATAAATACCCAACGATGATCATTTAATCCTGTATGACATTGCAGATTTTTATTTTTTTGAACGAGTGTGCATTTCTTAGTTTGCATCTGTATCTCTATGGCTACAAATATTTTGCAGATGTACTTATATAGGTATTAGTTAAAATAAAATATTTATCAAGGATTATGTATTTCTTTTAGAGAGACTTTTATTACTGGAAGTGGGATATTAACTACTGGTAAATGGGTCCGTCACATAGGCTCTAATTTCCTGTACACAATCAACAGAGAAAGTCAATATTCCAGCATAAAACGATGTAAATAATAATAATAATAATAATAATAATAATAATAATAATAATAATAATAATAATAATAATAATAATAATAATAATAATAATACTTTAGTAATTTAGGTTACAAAAATTCAGTACAAGTGAATACAGTGTGCCATGGTGTACAGAAATTAATGTGTTATTCAACGTGAGTAGGCATATATAATTTTATATAAATAATCGGTGCATAATATAAATGTGTTGCCACCACTAAGTATATAATTCACAATTCTTATGAGTTGTCATGATAGGTAATATATATATATATATATATATATATATATATATATATATATATATATATATATATATATATATATACTATTTGTAAGCAATGATATTGAATTCACTTTGAATTCAGTCTGATGAAGTAACAAAGCGGAACCGGTCACACATTCTACGTGCTGGTGTTGTTTATTTTAATATATATATATATATATATATATATATATATATATATATATATATATATATATATATATATATATATATATATATATATATATATATATATATATATATTCAGGATACATCCCAGAGATAAACAAGATGTTGCTAACCGACTGGTGCTTTCATCACTTCCGATTGCGTATAATATGAGTGCTGGAAAATATCAGGGACCATTTCCAACTGCATTCTACATCGATATTGGCTATGATACGCTGGGAATTGAATATGATATGAGGGCTTCTATTCTTGATGTTAGATCCATGGATGGCTTTGAGGTAATGTATTGATTGTCTTGAAATTGTTCTTTACTTTCTAAATTTCATTGATCTGCTATTTATCAAAAACATCTTTACCCGATAAGAGTCAATACAAGCTCCCTTAAACGAAACCAAAACGCACACAGGACCAATAATTGACATAGTAATTTTGTTCAATAAAATAGACTCAAAAGGTGGAGATTAAAGGTTATAATGTAGGAATCAATCACGGTTTGCCAGTTCAACCTTATTCCGTCACGCTAAGAAGAATTTGAAACCAAAGATTAGGTCTTTCATTACAGAAATCAAAGAAAAAGTTTCCATCCAAATAACAGGACATTTTATAAAAAGAAAATCATGGTCTTATTTGGACAAATGAGAATCACATAGAGTGATATTTTAACGTGTTGTAATATAACAAATATGAAACCATATATGCTATGTGATAAAATTAATTAATAACACAACGTTCCTCACTTATATACCTAGTAAAACCATACTGTGTGCCATCAGCCTTACAATCACGTTTTCAAGACCATACGTGACTTTGCTAAATTTTGCAACAAATAGATAACTTCCTAATATTATGTTGAGAATGCCCTTGAAGTCATTCAATCAGTTCAATTCAGTAATCGTGACTAAAGTTGTTTATGGGGAGAAATTAATCTTTTTAAATCATTCTGATGCACTCTCAAATAAAGAAAACTAAGGAATATAAAACACCAGTCATTGAGGATATTGTGTGATAACAGGAGCTTTGGTGTGGACATAATCGTTGATTTCAGCATAAGAATATAAATACAACAAACTATAATCGGAGATTAATCTTTCAATACAACATTTTGGAATATTCCGTAGGTGTGCTGCTCCAAGAATAACCAATCGCTATGTAACCCAGACGATTCCAAGTGGAATTCGGTGTCGATCGTTAAATATGATGACAATACGGTAACAATGTCGTATAAGAATCAATGTCCCAACATGTACATCGTCGGTCTCCGGTATGCCTGGCGAGAATCTCCGTGCGACTTTAAGAACTGTGCAGTGTATAGCAAGGAAAACAGCCTGCCCGCACCGCCTTATATCATGATTGGTCTGATTGGTTGAAAACGGAACATTAGCATCAATTAATAAAAATGTATGTACTGAATTTCTGTCAAATATTGTACATGAGTATGTGTATTGACATTTAAAAAATGCCATCGCACAATTTGCATGTGAATACATCCAAATCGCATCGATAATACAGTCTTACTCAAATAGTAATTATCGAGAGTGTTGTCACGATATGTAAAGCTGGTTTTTATACAACTATTCTCTCTCTCTCTCTCTCTCTCTCTCTCTCTCTCTCTCTCTCTCTCTCTCTCTCTCACACACACACACACACTCTCTCTCTCACACACACACACACACACACACACATTTCAAAAGGAACAGAGAGTTTGTGGGTATTCTGCACCTGGTATATTATCCTTATGTAGATATTATAATAGGTCTCTGATGAGAACTGGTTCTCAATAATATTTTTCTCTGAATATTGAATCTCGTATTAGGCAATTACATCCGTATACAAATAATTTATTGCAAAAATGTCTAAACGCCATTGCGCTAATCAGAATTGACATTATGATAATAGACTATAGTTTGTTCTGAAACTAATCCTCTCTCAGAAGAGAAATAACGCTCATAGATTATAGTTTGCTTCGCAACTTTCTAACAGAATTTAAAGTGACTATGATTTTTAACGTAGCTTTAACAATTGTCCAGTCATATTGCTACGATGACTGCAGTGTGGGAGTTTATAGTGACGTCAAGCACTGGGGCATCATGCCGCAGACATGTAGCATGATGGCCTACCCAGTCACATTACCTTGATACCAGGCCAACCAGTCCTAACACTAACCTCTAATGCTGAGCGTCAAGCGAGGTAGCTGTTAGTACCATTTTTGTAAATCTTTGGTATGACACGATCAGGGATCGAACCCACGAAATACCGCAACCGAGGCGGACGCTCTAACCACTAGGCCACCGGAGCGGTTGTCTAACACAGGAAATGAATTGCTTTTGTAGTGTGTTCTTTCGATCTTTGAGTCAAACTTCCGACCTATGGTGATCATTTAGCAGCAGTATCATACAAGCAGATTTTACATGGGCACAATCCTAGTTGTGACCATGCCTGACTCATCCTCACTATAAAACACGCTATGCACCTATAGCACATTGTAATCAGCACGGCTTTGGGTTGTAAGTTTCAGGTTGGGTAGGCACAGTCAAGGTCAATAGTTTCGTATATGCATTTAGATCAGAAATAAATAGTGCTTCTGGCACGCATTTTTGGAACCACATTTTAAAGTTTTACGTCATTCGTATTTGATCTCCATAGATGAATCAAATGCAGGTAAGCCATAACATATAATACTTTTCTCCATGATTGATGACTGGACAAATAGATTCCATGAAGGAACCACAAGCCAGGCTGATCCACAATTTGGTTTTGTTCGAGTAAGTTATAATTTCAAGATCCATTAATTCTTTTCAGATCAAGGAATGGAACCCGCCGCTGTTATTCTAAACTAAAGTTATGGTTCAAACTTGATCAGGAGCTCGTCTTCTAAGATCCGTATTATAGTGTTGTTATGACCATATAGTCATAAACTAAGTAACAAAGAGGCAAGACCTAAACATTTTGTAAAACGTAACAATGTGATTATCAATGTTATAACTGAAAATTTCAGAGGAGCCTACATAATACTGAACTGAATCCAAAATAGTCATGAAAAAAGTTCTATTAAAGTCCAAAACAATGAAAGATTCGATCCACGAATATACTCGTAGGCCAACAGTCCTGGCTTGTTGAAACGGCTTTACTAAAACTCCTTGCATAATACTTCTGAATTAATATTATAGAACAATAAACATTTTCTATATCCGTTGAATAGTCCAAACAAACGTTTTCCTCTCAAATATTCAAAATAGAGAATAAGATACGTATGCAGACTTGATGTTACAAAACACAAGAATGAAAAAAACCCTGCTAATTTAACATATCATATGGAAATTAACTTATTCCTTCTAATGTTGCACTTGACCGGCCTGTTCAATTGGAAATGCCTGAAACTTGTAAACATAATTACTAATAATTGTATTATAGTAGTATAGGGAAACAAGGTTATCAACTCAAACCCCACTTTTGCCCCTCCAAACAAATATAACTATAGTCCTAAACTATACCCCACCATTTTTTTTTACAAAAGTATTAGTAAGGTTTTTAGCTCACCCCCTCTCTGTTATTACAGTGTTAGTGAATCCAGGTAGAGTATCCAGGTAAACTTACAGAAGCTCCGTGGCCTATCTTGATTTCACAAAACAACAGGTGCAGGCAGGTGTTTTTGCATTATTACACATCAACAGGTGATCATTGAATCGTTCAGCTAAACTCGCGTTATACAGAGGTTGTGGACCAATGAAATCTCATAATATTCACACAAGATTGCCTGTGTTTAAAAGACCTATAAATTCTTAATTACGCAGTAGAGCCGACAGACAGAGAATCAAGCGGGAGAAAGGTAAGTGATATTATTTTATACCTCATTACCAATGATTAATGTTTCAATTGTTGATATTAAAAATACTTCATTATCACGATGATAGAGACTAAATTTTACTTTACCGCTCACACAACGACGACATTCAAACAAATCTTTTATCTGTGGTTTGTTTAGAGGATATTTTTTGTCGATAAAATATACCTTTGACCGATCGAGATCAATTGTGAGTTTAGTATATTTTTTTTGGCTAATCGGATTGTGAAAGTTTTTAAATTCTGCTAGCAACTTTTGCTACAATTGTTCAAGATAATTGAAATACTCGCTGTTATCAGATCTGATGAGTGAAAGATTTAGCTTGTCACGTGTTCCACTGAAACAATGTACCTGATGTTTCATTATTAAATTCAACTGTCAATTGTTTGCCGTCAATCATTAGATATTTGATTTTACTACTGTAGCTATTTGTCATTGTCAAATTTTCAAACATTATTTTATAAGTATAGATAAAATTTTAGTCATCATGACAATACCCAATGGCAAGTGTATCTACCCCATTTTCGCAATAACGTTTGTCATCAAAATTACACAATCCACGTTTGATAATGACATCTGTTTCAAGCTTATGATGATTAGTCCGAATTGCCGTAGCTCTCATAAAACTAACACCGCCATCAAGCGCGTACTTGTAGTCATCAAATTTCATAAACTTTTTAACAAAATCACGAGGCAGACTTTTGCTTTCTTCGTTATTTTATTATTGTCTAACAATACGGCATACATTTTGCTGCGTAATCCGATAAAATATTTGATAGCGCTCAAGTTCATTTCATCTTTGAACTTACCAATCACTTTTTTATTTGTGTCGTCATGAAATTTACTGTCACGTGGGTAATCAGAAAGATCAAACAGATGTCGATTATTGTACATGTCCTGATAGATGTACTCGCATTCGATTTCATATACGAGCGAATCGGTATCAGTAAATGATAATATACCGGCCGGCCATTGAATTTTAGCAAACTTATAATGAAAATCATACATCAGCCACTTTGATAAATCTAACACTGAAGCTCCAACGTAGATCGGCTTGTTTAGTTTTAGATTTGTTTTTCTTCTTTGTATCGCAACAAGATTCTCATTGAAAATTTTCATGCTCACAAAATCATCGTCTGACACAAGTTTGTTTCTGCGATTGATATCATTAATTCGATATTTACGCGTTTCCTAATATTCTCCATCGTCTTACCAAAAACGGAAATGTTCATCAGTTTAAAGAAGTTTTTCTCAAAATCTGTTTTTGCTGCAGTTCTTCTTAAAGTGTTCGAGTTAATTTAACCTCTCATCCACGACGACTGATTAAATTTTAGTACACGATGAACTTTTCTCAGCACAAGGCCAGCATCGACTGCTTGTTTTAAAACTTTGTAATGCAAAACATAATTTTGCTTATCGAGTAAATTTGGTACTAGTTTCTTGACCATAGAATGTTCTCTTGGTGATGCTAACGTTTGTTGTTCTTCTGATAACAAACTATAATCTATAACCATCGATTCCGCGCAGAAAGGATAATCGTTATGTTATTTGTGCAACCAAGTTGGATAATCAAGATCAACTTCAACGAAATATGAAACATCTTCGGGTATCTTTTTTCTGTTTCAGATAGAGATCGATCAGCCGTGATCCAATGAAATCCACCAAGAGGCATTGGTTCTATCATTGAACCACTGTAAAGATTATTGCAATCTAGATAAATTATATACTTTGAAGGAAGCTCAGGATTATACTTTTTTAAATATTTGTTGTTTGCTTCAGCATATTTTTTCGTTATCACGCTAATACCGCCTCTGATACCTTTTTCGATAAAATTGAACATATCAACGTCAGTCAGTAATTCTAACCTTACCTTACTAAACTTTAGCAGATCATCCCATGACAGCCCAGGGGCAGAATAATACCAACAAGGATCTAGTCCATAACTTTTTTAACTCACTTCTCAAAAACTTTCAAAAACATGTGCTAATAATAACACGTCAGTTTTCAAATACAAATCATGATAATCACCAAAAGTCTCACAATCAAATTCTTTCCAGATATCTTGTGCATACTTGTATTCGTCATCGGTTATGTTTTCATTTTTAAGTTGTGAGTAAATTTGTCTTTGTCAGATGATGTTTCATCAGATTTACTCCAATCGTTGAGATATTTATACGGAAATACCTCTTTCTTAGGTAGTAGATTAAATTTATCTCCAAAACAGTCTCTTAGGTTATCAAATTTACTACAACCTTTTACTAACTCATCTAACGAGGCTGCTATAAACTGCAGGCTGTCAATGAAACGCAATTTGCCTAGCGTAACTGACATATACTTTTGAAAATTATTTGGAATGCATTTGATGACATTAACGAGTTTTAGACGAGGTTTTACATCAGGATCACCAAACGCTTCTACTATAATGTGACTATCATATCCTCGAAAATTGTGAAGAATAACCGGAATGAAATCTGGAGCATGAAATTTTAAATTACACTGATCATGAGCCGCTCCACAGTACTGTCCGGTCAAATGGCGATGGTCATGTACTTTTTTTATCAGTATCAAAAGCTTTTTCACAAATAGAACAAATTTCCGCTTGTTCGTGATCGGATTCTTGTTGAGGTGTTAATTTAATCATTGCGTTACTCTTTTCAAATGATAAGTAATATTATCAACTTCGTTAATCAACTGCTTGAGAAGTCAGACAGCTGGATTTTTACCACGATATAATTTGATTGGTTAGATAATCTAGAATCAGTACAACAAACTACCTTATACGCTACTCCGCACGGAACATGATTTTGAATTTTTCTTGTACTCTATTGATTAGGATTATTTTCTACGCCAAGTACAGGTTGAAGTAAGCATTCGAAATCAGCGTATATGACGAAAGAAATTTTTAGTTTGTCATTATGATGGACAAACTGTAACACACTATCTTTTTTTTAGATGGCATTGTTATTCTTTGTACATCACTATAGTACTACAAATGATTTTGTAATGTTTCATTGTTTGTACAGCCATGCATGCAGCGGTAACAAAAGAACTTTTTGTTCTTATTCTTATAGTACTGTTTACCAACTAGCCCGTTAAAGTTTTTAATCCAAACGTAATGATTTTTATAAAACAGTAAATTTATAGTCGATTGTGAAGCTTGTTCTGAAATATATCTCGGATATACGTCCTCCTTTTCATCTAGTCCAAAACATTAATCGAAATATTGTTTTGCTTCTCAAATTTTGGTATTTGATTTTCTGCTACTGGAAATTTAATATCTTTAAAATTTAATCTTGACACGTGACTGATATACTTTTCAACACGAGTAGCGTTTTTTTCTGTTGGAAATAGTGTGGAAAGAATAGCCCATTTGGAAACATTTGTTATCTACGTTTTTATGTTTATACAACATCTTGTATTTTTTCTATTTTTGGTGGTAGGTCAATATACGAACTACCGCGTAATGCGTCATATTTCATCGTGTGAAACAAAATTTCTTTGATCATTTCAAACTTCCAACCCGAACCTAATTTGGTGAATTCTTCTATTGTTTTCCCAAATTTCCTGGTGTATTTCATCAGATAGTGATAAAAGATTAGTCCCAAGCAAAACACGCCTTGATTTTGCGTTCATTTAAGGGTCTGCAATTTCCTTGTCAGTTGATTCTTTCGTTACAAGTAGCTTTGAAAATATAGCCTGATATTGCACTAATAATCTTATACTTTTGTGTTTTTCGAGCTCAGGTTTTACAGTTGTCTGTAGTAGGTGGTAAAGATTTGTTGCAGTAAAATTGACTAGCACGATTTGTTTATCAAACCGATGACTATTGTCAAAACCTGCAACAGCAGTCGCTATTTTTTGCAGGTTCTCCCATAAGGCTCTTCTTGGCTATATCTCGTAATTTCGACATTGCTATATATAGTCTAATATCTAATTGATAATTTACCTCACACTGCGCATGCGCTAAATATTAGAGATACAAAAAATTACTATAGTATAATGACAGCAAATCTGACAAGCGCACGTGAGCAAGAGGTATATCACGTTCACCCAAAGTACAACTTATACGCTGGAAATGCATTAGGCTCAGTCAGTAACATCAAAACTAGAATATCTGTTGGCAAATTAACGCCAGCGGGTTATCAGTTTAGTGTAAAGGGAGATAATACCGTGAGGATTACAATACTTAGAAAATATTTTATTTACACGTTGTTCTGCGATGACATTCCAAAGAGACAGCGTGTATATCATGTGAACAGTGCAGTCACTGATGACAACATTGAAAACTTATCTTTACAAAACGAGTTTCAGCCGCATCCGGTCCTTGATTTATACGAGGCTAATGATCGCTGTATTTTTAAAAACAGAAAAACTAAAAACGTTCTAAGTACTATGAGCAATATGGGATATATTAGGGTAACTGTTAGAAAAACATCGACAAATCAAGTTTGTTATCATGGTCATAGGTTTGTTTACGAGGTGTTCAACGGATCTATACCCGATGGTCTGGTTATTAATCACATCAATAACGTAAAAGCAGACAATCGATTGGAAAATTTAGAGCTAGTGACGCAACAGGAAAAAGTGAAAAAAGGACGAGGTGGTGGTGTTAATTTTAGATGTCCAGCAAAACCTGTTATTTCGATAAACCTCAAAACGGATGAGGAAATGAAATTCAAATCGATTACCGCTGGGATGAAATATTATAAGATAAATTCCGCAGTCGTAAAATTTGTAGCTTATGGAGTAATAAAATCAACTTTTTCAAGCAAATACAATGCTAGGATTGTTTTTAGATATGATGATTAATAATATTTTGTAATTAGGTTTTAGTCAAACAATGATGAGCAAATGCTATAACATCATTATGATCAAATTTTAGCGTCGTTACTGCACTTTCATTAATTTTATTCTTTTCTGCTTCTGTTAGTAATATTTTATGAGAATCACCTTGCATTACAATAACGTCAACCGAATATACACTATAACCCGACAAACATGTTCTTACCGCTTCGGCTAGCTCTTTGTAATTTACTATATTAACTTTTTGGTGATATTTTACCTCGTCAGAAATCTTATAACAATAAATTAGATAAAAATATATTATAATCATGAACTTGATGAAACGACTTGCTGAATTATACGCAGAAGATACTAGTGATAAGGTCGCCAGTAATAAGGTCACGCATAGTATCACATTTTCCAAAGATTTCGTAGACAAATCTGTTGGTTATAGCGAAGATGATATTTTATATAACAACGAATCTGATGATGATGGTAAAATAGCCACTGTTGCTGACAGATCTAATTACAGCAGACCAACAACTGAACGATATAATGCCAAGTATCACATTGCAAAAAAATAATGAAATTAAATTTTACCGTAGCTGAACAACAACTGTTTTGGCAGCTAATGCGACCTTTCTTAAACATCAGAATTCCAGGCCGACAGAAAAATATCAAATTCGATTTCATAGTTGTCATAATTTTTAATATAATGACGATCTCTGACGATCGCAGACAATATTTAATATCGTTATGTAAACCAGTAAAATGTAAATCTGTCAAACAAAAGTATGAGTTAATTTTTAATAGCATTATATCATAATCTGCTTGGTTGGGATCCAACTGTTAAATTTATCGCTATACCCACGCCATTTGAATAAACTTTTATCTCCTTTTTTCCTAATCACTTTTTCAATAACGAAAACATCCTGCTAAGTTTTCTGTAGTTCTTGTTCGTAAAAAACTACCTATGATAGGTTCCCCTGCCAGACCTATTAACGCCTATGTTACAGGTATTGTTTAAAATACCTTATCGACAACAAATACTTCTTCGCTCCAGTTCGGAGTAAATCCGTTTGCAAATAACTTTTTTATCAAAGAAATTCTAACTTTATCACCAACCTTAAATTTATGTCTGCGGTACATGTTTTCATTTGCTAATATTGGATATTTAATAGCATTATTAGGTGACATTTTGATGGTTCGGTGTTTCGTGTTATTATATTCGCCTACGATTTGAGAAAGGTCATGGATGTATTTGTTGGTGTTTTTAGCTGTCATATGTTTGTGTATTTTTTTCGTTTAGCGTGCGATTAAATCTCTCGACAACAACGCTTTTACCTTCGTTCCCTGTAACGCATTTTTTAATATTATTTTGTTCTAGAAACTGCTCAAACTTTTTGCTAAAAAACTCAGCTCCGTGATCAGTCCAGATTTTATTTGGTTTTCTTTCTGTACTCGTTATTATTTGTTTTAGCGCATCAGTCATTGAAGTCCCTGTCTTATCCGAAACAGGTACACTGGAAGCACATTTACTAAAAACGTCTATAACATTAAACAAATACCTTTTTAGAGCGCCATCAGCGCCAACGTTAAACTGAGCCAGATTGGATACATCCACCAAATCTATTGCCCAGATATTATCTACAGCATTTGCGACAACTTTACGTCGTGGGAACTTTTTTAAGTCTGTGTAGTTCGACTGCAAGATCATCGTATACTTTTTTCCAAGTCCAAGTTTATATTTTGCTCCAATCATTACCTGAACAAATCTTCTATCAAAACGTTCTCGTAGATTTGTTGGCTCCATATCACGTAATTCGTCTAACATTACTTTATCAAAATCTGATTTCGAGTTTTCATGATCACGATAACAGATATCATGACGCATCGCTATTGCATCCACTTGATTATAAGGCTCTTGTCCTGGCAACGGATTATCGTGTTCATCTAGTTGTTGATCTAGCGGATTATAAGGTCCTGTATACCGATGACCTGGCAAAGTCCAACCGCCTTTTGGTTTTGGTAATTTTCCAATAATTTTGTATATATCTATACCTGACCCTATTATTTTTCTGTTGATACAACATTGACAGTATGCGACAATTTTATTTTGCTCAAGACACAAATATCTGTCAGAATCACAGTTGCATATCATTCTATATTTTTAGTCGTCGACTAAAATAATATCAGGACAATCAGATCCTATCGACACTGTCGCTGCGGATATTTTCTTTAAAAACATATTTTTTCTTTTTCCGCAGATTGCACAAATACTTTTGAATATCATCCTGTTGTTTTTTGTTTTTTTTCTGTTGTTTCATTAATATTTTTTGTTTTAGTTCTACACTTGAGACAAAATGTTGACATTATTATATTTGTAAGTTTAGATAAATTTAATTGCAATCTCATCATTAACGTGGGAAGGTTGCTTATCAAACTGTAAAATAAATTTTAAAAAATTGACATTTATGCTCATCTGTCGGATAAACATTATACAATAATATCCGCAAGCAAGATGTTCCAACAAGTTGGAGTTGATTTGGCAAATAATATATCTTTTTATATTTTTTGTTCATATACTTTATTATTACATCGATTGGAGGAAGTCCAAACGAGTCGAAATAATTATTATTATAAACTGCTACCCAATGTGTACCGGAACCGTCATTGAAATCTTGTATATTAATAACACACGAACTTACAGCTGACGGCGATTTTATTGCTGTGAGTTCATCTTTAGAATAAACTCCGTGAAATCCAGGAACCGCTTTTAACTTATCGATTATATCAAAATTACTCAGCGGGGTGGTCGAGTTCCTGGTAATGTTAGACTACGTCCGATTCCTAAATGATTTGGCAGCAGACTTCCTGCTAGTCCCGCCAAAAGTGGAGCGAACGGAATAATTCCTCCTTGTTTTGTTTGATTGCAATTGCATTTTGGTGTTGGTGATTTTGTTTTCTTTCTTTTGTTTTCTTTTTTTCTAGCGAATTTTTTTTCTTTTGTGACATTATAATATATCATTTACATAAAATTTACAATTTTTTTTTATTTAACTTCCACGAATGATACCATTACCCTCAACAGCTTTCTTTGTTGCGCCAGATATTGCTCCCGTCATTGCTGCTAGTCTTAATGAGCCTAAAACGGGTAAAACTTCAGGTATTATTGTACTAGCTAATACTGATAATGCCGGACCAAGAAAACCACCTTTGACGACAATGTCGTTTGCCATCGCTGTCATTTGTGCAGCACTCAAATTTAAAACAAAAGTTTTTTACGATTATACTTCTTTACTTGATTTTTTGTTAGCATTAATTTTGTTAAAACACCATCAGAAATATTAGGATTGATTTTTTTATGATACCTGTTCTCGCTTTGCAATAGCAGCTACTAATTTGTTAACTTGGCCAAAGGTCAAATATACTTCTTTTAGAATATATTTTGCCATTTTATATAACAACTGTAGATTAAACTTGAACTGTCATTTTACCTCCAATAGAATCTACCGTGATAAATCTATCACTAATCACTAATGCGTATACGTATAACGGCGCTACTGGAACCTCTCAAAGTGTCCAGGTAATTTCAATATCTGCTGTGCTGTCTACAATTCGCTCGTTATGTTTACTAACATCAAAATGAAATATAGGATAAAGTGTCCGAAATTCCTCTGCTATCTGAGTTCCATCTTCGACATCTTGATATTTTTGCATTGCGTCAAGCAAGTACATGTACGTTCGAGTAATATTTTTATTAGCGTCATCAGCAAAATTGCATTCTATAGCTCGTTCTGGATATTGCTTCGAATTTAGTCTACCGTATATTCGTCTGACATCAGCGTGGTCAAATATTGCATTATTTTGTTGTTGGTTGCCTCGTCGGGCGTGCTGTTGAAATACAACAAATATTTGTCTCGGCAGTTGTTCGCATGTTGTTGTTGTGACCATCCACGTGTAGTCAGTTGTATTTGGAACCGCTATCTGATATATTTTATGCTGCTTAAAATAAATTTTGTTTGTATGCTTATCAAGTGTGCTATTTAGTTCTGACATTTTAGTGATTGATGGTGTTATACATGGCATCCACAGAGCAAGTTTGTTTATGATAAACTGTACATCAGTCCCTCCAGATCTAAACAAGCAATCGTTTTGTTCTGCTCGATCTAAAATAAGAGTATGTTTTACTCCGCGAAATACTTTATCATGATCGCGACAAAAGTCGAAAATCATGCTTAGCGGAAGCATCATTGTAATTTGACGTGATCTTGCTGCATGTTCTCTTCGCCTAGCAAAACCTTCGTTATAGCGTGGATTTCTCACGTCAAGTGTGTTAAGAAGTAAATTTAATATCGCAGTACCGTTTGCATCTGCAGCTGGTGGTGTTATATTAAGATTATTAAAAGCTGCCGTAAGAGAAACTCTTGTAGCGTCTGCATTAGCAGCTTCACTTTGTGCGGCAATACCTAGCGCGTCTGCATTAGCAATGAGAAAATTTCTCACAATTGCAACATTTGCATCAGCATCAGCTCCATGTACTATAAAACCTCTCTTCAAAAATTCAGTTGATTCAGCTATACCCCGTCCAGTATCTTTAAACCAGATCATGTTGGTTGCAGTTGATCTCGAGTAATCATCTGAAAACGAAATAATATTTAAAATTGTAGTTGCAACTTGTAGATGACCTGAAATATCTTCTATAGTTTAATTTGCCAGTTGATATCTAGCACTTTTGAATAAACTCCAGCCGTTTCTGCTCCAACTGCAATTGCAGCAGGTGGATTGGCTACTGTCATAATCTGATCACGAACTTCTAACATAGCCTTATGTGGCAGTATAAATACATCTTCGTCTCTGGTGTTAAAGTTTCTGATACCAGCTTTATTTGGTTCGTTAGAGTTTTCATCGAGATTCTCAACATACTCGAATTCTGTCACAGCGTTGTCGATGTCATAAGTTTCTGTTAACGCTAGATAATTTTTAACAGACATTTTATTTTATTAGATTATATAAAATTCTATTGCGGCACTGTTACTTTAGATATTAATTTTTGTATGATCTGCTCGCCTTTTGGTGATAATATTTTTTTTGTTGTTGTTATCATAGTTTGCTGAGTTTCTTTTGTTGGAGCGATTTCTAAGATAGCTTGTTTTATTTCAGATGTAGTCGGTGGATCTCCTTTTTTTATCAGCTATTTTTGTCCCACCGCAGTTCCAACGGCAGATGCAGCCCCAGTTGCAAAAGCTTTACCCGCGTCAATAGCAATTGGTGCAACTTTACGCGCTATATCCAGAATATTTTCAATAACTTTAGTAAATATATTTCCAAAAAATCCTCCTTTTATTTTTCTTCGATAAATATTTTTTCTTTGTTTCATTATATTTGATGTTGCATAATTTTTACTTTTGTCGCGTAGATGTAAATAATAAGTTACAACTTCATTATTAACATGCAACTGTTCTCCAGATTGATATGTTAGCTGCATTATTATACTTGATATTTGATCTTCAACGTTTAAAGGATAATAGATAATATGTCGTGGAGTTATTTGCATGATTGAACCTGGCGGAACTTCTGCTGAAAAACTGTAAATCGTTTGACCCTTGCTACCTTTTGATGTATAAGAGCCAGAAGCAATAGAGCAATTTAATAATATCGTATTTACTGCTGTTATATTTACTGGCAGTTCACTGTCATACGTAATAGCCTGATCAAGTGCATTGTAACTTATTTTAGTAAATCCTAACAGTTGTGCAATACTTCTTTCTCTTGGTTCAAGACCGATTAACATATTTTTCAAAGTTATCCTAGCTCGCAATGTGTTATAATTCGCTGCCAACTCAAAATTATCAGCCACACCGCCAGCTTTTGTTATGAGCTCTTTGATTATCTTGTTCAGATCAGTATTATTATAAGCTCCTTGTGGAATTTATATTTTTTTTGTTGTAGATATTGAAAAACTTGTAAACGTACTAAACCACATTTCATCGTTAGCCTCAGTTTTCACGTTAGGCATAGCATTCCAGCAAGTACAAGAAATTAATCCAATCTCATACTGTTTTGCAGGATCTAGTTATATAGGAGGAATACAATTTACTGAAAAATTTGCGCTATCTATCGCAGACTCATTAGAGTTTAGCAATAATGTTGTTTTCATTCCTTTTATATTAGATCATTTTACAAAATTAAGTCGCGGTGTAAAGTTTCATATTCGTCAGATGTTAATAATTCGCTCGATCTTAGATGATCAAGTATGTCAATGATTTCATTATCAAGTTCAATACTATCATTCCCAGCTTCTTTTGTTATTTTATTAATAACATTATTCTACCTATCATTTCAGTAGTTGATGAAGATATTTTTACACCAGTTCCTGTTTTTACTTCTCTACTTTTTCCTACACGAGTTTTATCGAGTGTATCAAATTTTCTTTTGAAACTCCACCCCGTACCAAAAGGTTTTGCTCTACTATTTTCTGCTGTTTATTTAAACATGAAAGCAATAATACTATGTCTCATCCTATTATAAAATGGAAGCATATCATCAATTTCTGTAACCGTGTTTATTTCATCTTTAGCAGCATCTTCGTCTCTTAATATTTCATCTAATCTATCGATTAATGTTTGATATTCTGCATCAGTCCACTTACTTATATTATCAATATCTTTTATATTTTCTTTCTTTAAAAAATCATCATATTCTTTATTATCTATCGTATTATTTGCTCTTTTCATAAAACGAAGTCTTTGCTCTCCAACCTCCATAAACCTTACAGTAAGATCACCAACTCTTTGTTGCTCCTCCCTGATATCTTTTATGTCTCCTGATAAATTTGTTATAATATTTGTTATTCCTTGCGTTGTTAACTCTGCTAATCTTCGCTCAAGTTTCAGTGGATTGTTTATCAGTCGATCTGTTTCAGCTTGTCTAGCAGCAGGATCAGGTATATTTGCTGTAAGTGCTTCAGTTAGTTTTCCTTTTTCTTCTTCAGATCTAGTAACAATTTTTGCAGCAGCTGCTTCTTGTTGTTCTTTAACAATTCCAACCAACCCTTTTTCTTGCAATTGTTTAAGTTCTTCTTCTGATAGTGGTTTAGTTTCAGGTTGTTTACCTAATAGTGCTTCAGTAACCGGCTTGAAAATTGTAGCTGTTGCTTCTGTGGCAGTCACGTCACTTGTCCACGTCGTGCTTGTTGTACTTTTTGCCTAAGTAATGCCTGAGATTGAGCAAGTTTTTTTTAGATCTTCTATATTTTGTCTATATCTTGCTCGTTTGTCCATTATTATTACTATAACTGTTATAAAATTGAAACCCCATACTGTAAGTAAGTGTTAATACAACAGCGAAACATTTTAGTTGGATGATGTGCACGTTTATCAAATAAGAAAAAAGTTGTATTTATCCTTTGTAGCATTACGATAAAGTTCAATAAATTTGTTTTTTTGTCACGTCACCGCATTGCTCGCTTGCACTATTTTTAACATCAACATTGGCCAGTCCTGGAAATAATATAAAACAACCAGTATTTCGCAGAATAAATCTGTCAACATTATAAAACCTTGAGCAAGATAAACAGAACTCGCTTAATAACTCATACTTATCTTGCTTAGGATTGATCGTGTAAATATAAACTCTATCGTAGTTAAAATTATTACCAAGAAGCAAGTTCATAAGCAAATTTGTTTTTCCTGATCCAGTTCGCCCAACAATAATATAATGACAATCAGGAAGTTCATTGTTATGTTTGTGCTTCACCAGTCTCTCTGTATCAAAGTTTAATATCAACGATTTTGCCATTTTGTATAATATTAAACTTGTGTTGATAAATTTATGTAGGACAGTAAATAATGAGTTATTATACAAAATATGGAACACTATCAGGAGATTTATCCACAGAAGGCTATCAAGGTGATTTATCCAAGTATGCAACTCTTGATCAGCTCAAAAATGAAATCAATAATTTACTAAATGTTGCCAGTGTAGATCCAAATGAAGTCGTCATTTTCCAGGACAAAGAAGGACGATTAAAGACGAGTAATGTAAAACTGTCAGATATACTTGTACGAAATCCTGATGCGGTTACTGATAATATCGTTACTTTTTACAATCTTGGTATGATACAATATTCTGGTAGGTCAGTTAATGATTTTGTTAAAAAAGCTGGTGATTTATTTAGTGGGAATATTGCTATAAACCAGAACAAGATTACAGATCTTGGAAACCCAATTGAGTACGATGACGCTGCCACTAAGAAATACATCGAATATAAGGACGTTCTAATCAGTAATGAAATAACAGCGCTCAAAACTGATTTTGGTCACGTGAGTACGTTTTCAACTTTTCGCAAAAACATAAACACAAAACTCAATGATATTATTAGTGGAATTCCTGATATTACTCAAAAAACGAGTATGATTAAAATTCCTCACAAACAGATTAAAAATATTGTGTATACTGTTGCTTCTGGACCTGATATGTGGACGCAGCAAAATCGATCTATCAAATACACTGCGGAGGTTTATGGTGTGTATAGATTTTCAGTGCTTAGCATTATAAAGTTTAAAATATCTTCCAATTATTCACATAATCATAATTTCAATGTTGAGATTTCTGAAACTGTAACTGTAACAATAGATAAAAATTCTGAGGAAGAATTTATACTTCATCCAGCTAATGAAAATTTTAAAGGCCGTGTCCCTTATTTGGAATTTGTAGCTGAATTACCTACTACTTAACCAAGCCTGGGGATTATGTAAACAAATATTATAATGAAAAGAAATATAGTTGATTTCAGTCATATTTCAAAAGATATTCCAGTACAGGATGTGGACACACTAAGACAATACTACAAATATTATTACAAAAAACTTTGGTGCGTAAAAAATGTTACAAATACTACAACAAAATCCTTCGAGTAATATCATATCTTCCCTTGTTAATGACCAGTTCTGGTATAATTTCAAGTGGGGTATCATTAAATCCGGTTTTGTTAATTATATCCGGTATTGGTGTTTCACTTACAGCGGCGTGTAAAAAAGTAGAACCAAGACTTTTAATAAAGAAGCATGGCTGTTTAACATCTATTATAACTTACAAAAAACTACTTGATCAGATCCGGTCTTACCTATGAGGGGTAAAATATAATATGGATGATTTATTACGTGAATTTCGCATTATTGACAATATGTTAACAGACATTCTACCAATGAGGGTTAGCAAGTATGAAAAAAATTATCAAAAAAATATGAGTAACGTAAAATTTTATCTAAACGTAAGATATAATATCACTTACCTTCCTCTAATGCGCAGTTTAATTTCCGCCCTACACATGTTAACTGAAATCGCCACGCTCTAATGCGTACTAAGAATCTACACACAGGTGATCACGTGTGAGATAATAACATCCTTGTTTCACTACCTATAAACTGATACCTAATTGCAGTATAAAATCCAGGTAAACCGAAGACTAATAGTCACCTGTAAAAATATATAGAGGCTAACCTAATAGATCTGATCTTCTCCGACTGAAATTTTATCTCAATGCGAGGGGTAAAATATAATATAGATGATTTAATACATGAATTTCGCATTATTGACAATATGTTAACAGACATTCTACCAATGAGGGTTAGCAAGTATGAAAAAAATTATCAAAAAAATATGAGTAACGTAAAATTTTATCTAAACTTAAGATATAATATCACTTACCTTCCTCTAATGCGCAGTTTAATTTCCGCCCTACACATGTTAACTGAAATCGCCACGCTCTAATGCGTACTAAGAATCTACACACAGGAGATCAGGTGTGAGATAATAGCATCCTTGTTTCACTATCTATAAACCGATACCTAATTGCAGTATAAAATCCAGGTAAACCGAAGACTAATAGTCACCTGTAAAAATATATACGAGGCTAACCTAATATATCTGATCTTCTCCGACGGAAAGTTTATCTCAATACGAGGGGTAAAATATAATATAGATGATTTAATACATGAATTTCGCATTATTGACAATATTTTAACAGACATTCTACCAATGAGGGTTAGCAAGTATGAAAAAAATTATCAAAAGAAATATGAGTAACATAAAATCTAATCTTAAGATATAATATCACTTACCTTCCTTTAATGCGTAGTTTAATTTCCGCCCTGCACATGTTAACTGAAATCGCCACGCTCTAATGCGTACTAAGAATCTACGGACAGGTGATCACGTGTGAGGTAATAACCTGCTTGTTTCACTACCTGTAAACTGATACCTAATTGCAGTATAAAATCCAGATAAACCGAAGACTAACAGTCACCTGTAAAAATATAGAGAGGTAAGTGATAGATCTTATCTTTTCCGATTGAAATTTTATCTAAACTAAAGAAATAATGTTTAAAAAATTTAACAGTAGTAAAATCTAATATCAACAATTGCAACATGAGGTATAAAATAATATCACTTACCTTTCTCCCGCTTGATTCTCCGTCTGTCGGCTCTACTGCGTAATTAAGAATCTATAGGTCTTTTATACACAGGCGATCACGTGTGAATATTATGAGATTTCATTGGTCCACAACCTCTGTATGATGCGAGCTTACCTGAACGATTCACCGATCACCTGTTGTTGTGTAACAATACAAAAACACCTGCCTGCATCGGTTGTTTTGTGAAATCAGGATAGGCTACGGAGCTTCTCTAAGTTTACCTGGATACTCTACCTGGATTCATTAACACTGTAATAACAGAGGGGGGGGGTGAGCTAAAATCCTTACTAATACTTTTGTAAAAAAAGGGGTGGGGGTATAGTTTAGGACTATAGTTATATTTGTTTGGAGGGGCAAAAGTGAGGTTTGAGTTGATAACCTTGTTTCCCTATACTACTATTATTAGTAACTGTCAACACGTACTTAAGTATATATGTATAAATCCTGTGCACTTTTATATTCTGTAGTATCTTAAAATATAACCTATGCTCATACGAGAGAGAGAGAGAGAGAGAGAGAGAGAGAGAGAGAGAGAGAGAGAGAGAGAGAGAGAGAGAGAGAGAGAGAGAGAGAGAGAGAGAGATGCAATAAACTGACGACAAACAATGCTAAACTAGTAATTAACTAGCCTGAGCGCTTTCGACTCTTAATGAGTCTTTTTCAAAGGCAAATGCAAAGCATATACAAAACAAACAAATAAACACAATAAGGTTGTGTTTGTAAAACTCTACATGGCTGTCTCCACATGAGTTAAACCTATAGTTACATTGTCTCAACCAGCCTATATAGACTTGTTGCGAATACTGAAAGATGTTTATAATTCCCTAAAATCTACGAGCGAAAGCGACATCTATTATTTTGTGCACATTTATGAAACGCAGATTATATCCCGGATATTGGAACCTATATGGATATTTTATTCCTATAGTAATAATTAAAGAATACTAAGAAAATTTTGAAAAAATTTGAAATGTAAAGAAACTGTGTCGGCTACAAAGACTAATTCTACTAGTGCATAGTCTTCTTTTTGTAGTCTTCTTGGTTTAGACCGCTTGGTTTCAATGTTATGTTATGTTATATATATATATATATATATATATATATATATATATATATATATATATATATATATATATATATATATATATATATATATATATATATATATATATATAGTTCGGAACACGTCTCCTCCTCTGGCCACACTTTCAGTGCTGTAACATTTATCGCAATTGCTAACAACCAAACCTGGAGGTCCAAAACCAGGAAAGGAAAAGGAATTTTACTGGATACGCCGCCTTAGAACATTGAAATTTAGAGCTCCATTTCTGGCAGAAAGAGATAGCTCACATTTTTTTTTAGCTTGCTTGTTGGAAAGATCTCGCCATAACCACAGGCTTCCCCTACCATCGCTGGGCAGACTGATTATGTTCCAAATTCCCTAGTGTCAGTTGTGATTAAGGCTCTTGCAATTGCTCTGCTTGATTTTAATTAACCTTTTGAAGGTTGTATATAAAATATATCGTGTTCACTGCATTTTGTCAATTATTTATAATTATTTTTAATATGATAATGGTTAAACTAATAATATTGGCATTTGAATAGGCCAATACAGAACATTTATCTAGCAAACACTGGCTTAGAAACAACGAGTTAGGAACTTTTGTAACGTTTTGATGTCAAGGCCATTTGCATGAAAATTATTGTTTGACACATGTTAAACAACTTATGTCACGATGATTCGAGAATCTTTAATAGTTATGGAATTTTTGTCGCCTATCAAAGTTTTTTTTTGGTAGAAAAAAGGAAATGACTTAATATTACGGCCATTTATTTCGTGTTTAGTCTGGTTTCATCTACTCTATAAAAGTATACCGCTCAGCTTTGGTAATTTGCTCGCATAGCTAAATTGAAAGAACTTATTCACAGAGACAATATCATAAAATTGGATCATAAGATCTAAAGTGATTATTTTTTTTTAGATATATGTACACATATTGTTCAATATCAGCTGAAGGGTGTTTAAAATAAAAAATTCAAAATTTAAAATTGGTACTACTGCATTCATCCATACTTAATTATATGCCATTTTAATTATCAAAGGATTTATGTATCATATAATCAAGATAATTCCAAAACTTAATCATTACAGCAGGAACGAGCCATATTGGCTCCATCCAGGTACGTTGAGAAGAGTAGATTTAAGCCCCATTCCCTTCCGGTAACTTAAAATTGTCATATTTAGCCATGTTTAAATTGGAGATGTAAATATCTTGTACCAGTCAATATTCCTCAGTTTCCATCTGTATCTTAGGAAATACAAATCTTTTGCAAGTGAATAATGACTAAAATACCTATTGGTTAAAATATCTTTATGTATTTTTATTAGTGGTAGATGGATTGGTCTGCACGCAGAGGTTATAATTGTCTATACAAATCAGGAGTGACTTATCAGCATTCCTCTATCAGATAAAATAAATTGGAAAATAAATTATTGATATAGATAAAATATACAGATGTGAATGCTATACTTTTTAATTAAATTTGTTTCATTAGTCAGTGTCAGTAGAAGAAAAGAGCTAGTAATTTAATCGCATTTCAAAAAGAGCCAGTCTAATATATGATAACGAGATATTTTGTTGTCTCGACATGCGTCATTCACTGCAGTTGAGGAGATACATTTATCAATGGACATATCGTATACATTATGGATTATCTTTCATAATACTTGTGAATTTCATTTTTTACTCTAGATTTATTAAATAACGCGTATGCTATAATTTACAGTGAAACAGCCAGTTGGTTTTTGTTTCATTGTAATGTTACGACCCTGTAGTTAAATTACATTTGTTAGGATTTTGAATTTTTCCATTTTATTTCTATTTAATTTTTTTATATCATTAAATATAATTATTATTATGATAATGATTATGTTTGCATGGGTCTGATATTCTGTTAGAAAGATCGTGTGAAAATTATGGACATTTTGTGCTAGCCTTCGTCTGACATCATCATCCATCATCTTGGAATGGAACTGAGATTCAGACTATATCAAATTAGAACTGTTTATTCACAGGACTTAAGGGTTTTCACAACTTTAAAACAAATTTTTGGATCTTCTTCGTAAATCGTAAGTCTTGTTTCATATATTGACCTTTTCATTGTGTTATCTTGAGAAATAAATTATTTTTATTAAAATTTACAAAGCTTGTTGAAGTCACTCTTTTCTTTGTGTTACATTAAACGAGCCGATACGTAACAGTATGTTGTGGGTAATGTAAAATTGTGTAGCTGACCTTGTCCAAAATCAGTGACAGATTTTTAACATTTCCTGACTGAAGGGTAAATATTAAAAATATCTTAAACTGACTATAGGACATTGTGTTTACTTTGTTCTTTATTATTATTTTAATAACATCCCTAATTATTATTTTTTTTTGTAAACATTTGGAACCATCTAGAATGAAATTTCCAGTCATGTGGAGCCTTTTAGAAAGAAATCTCCATTGGGTAATATGTAAGGGGTTTTATTATAGAAAATGCTACGTTAGGTAGAAGAGTGTAAATTCTCGTTTACTATAGCAATTATTTATTCCTGCAATTCTCTAGCAGAAATCAGTCTTAATGTTGTGTTCAGTATTTCACTTTGGGCTGGAGTTTGTTTGTTCAAATTATTTATTCATTGCAGATAAAACGTGATCATCTAAAATAGTTTTCTTAATTTTATAATGAAATTCAAGTAAGGATATATTCTTATTATTGTCAGTCAAAATATATCATTACTATTTACTATTTATGCCACCACATGTGCAACTACACTTTCAGCGCTGGATTTATTTGGAATAACATTGAAGTCTATTCAGAAGTTATTTATTTTAGGACTTGTGATAATACTTCTATGATTATTTAGCAAGTACCATAAGTTCTAATTTATATTTTCACTTTGTATTTTAGGGTAAGAAATTTTGTTGAATTTTAGAAATGTTGTTGGAAAGTGCTCTTTTCTGTTGCCTTATTTAAGACATAGAATCGTAACAAACACCATAATTATGCTCTCTGTCTGTCTGTCTGTCTGTCTGTCTCTCTGTCTGTCTGTCTCTCTCTCTCGTTTGATACACTATGTCTCTAGGGTGAGACATTCTTAATCGAGAATGAAAATTAAAACCAGTAAAAGATAAATGGGTTCGCGATAATTTTGCAAATGGTTCTTTACAAGATCCTCACGTCTTTGGAGAAATAAACATATAATGTCACAGCGCCATAGCACTGGTTGACAAAATCAAGATCAGTTCAAAGTAGCAATTATACATATGTGTCTAAACTACATGCCTTAATCAAATTGTTCGAGCTATACTGGTGAATTTATAAATCGAAAGCTTTCGTTATACTTTCAAACAGATAAAGGAACCAACTGTTTGTTGTGATAAATGGTAATGCTTATATATGACCCGTCACGTGATCGTATAACCTTGTGCTCGTTTACTTGTGCACTTCATTTTTGCACAAACTTGACTGTACCACTCTCTCCATAAAAAAGAACATATAAATTAAAAACTAAACATTAAGATTAAAATTTATTTAATTGGTTTAAATTAATTTTTGTTGATAATGGATTTTGTATTGATACTGAAGATTCCCTTCCAGCACTATTCGTTTTTATAAACCTGTCAAAATTACAATTTTGATTGAGATGTTAGACTTGTAACAATGGTCAAAAAATATTAAGGGAGGTAACATATTCAAGTGAGAAAGTTCCTTGCTAGTTCGGCTTACTTCCCTTGACATTTTTGTAAATTTTTTTAATTAAAAAATACTTAATCTTTAATCTCCGGTGTGAAACGGTAATATGATACACATCGCTCATTGACTAAAGTCAATATCTGACTGTATCGAAAATGGATATAATTAGATGTACAATTATGATCTTTTTGGAGAACTAAACCTGTAATTAGACTTGTGTACAGTTTGTATTTAATCACTAAAGATAATATAACTGATTAATAAATGTTTAAAAAAAATGCTGGTGCAGGTTTAATAACACTCAGGAGAAATAAGAACATAAGCTAATAATAGCCAAGGTTTCGTTTACAAATAACTTAAAAAGTTATAAAATATGCAATTAAACAAAGTCAAAATAAAAGTCCTCTTCTACGATAAGCAAATTATACCAACGACTTGTCTGAAACAAAAAATATTATGATACCTATTGTGAGGACAGAGGAAACCCACACGATAAACAAGCCAATCGGAACACAGGTGTCATCTCTTAAGTCCTAACCCACACGATAAACAAGCCAATCGGAACACAGGTGTCATCTCTTAAGTCCTAACCCACACCATTAACAAGCCAATCGGAACACAGGTGTCATCTCTTAAGTCCTAACCCACACCATAAACAAGCCAATCGGAACACAGGTGTCATCTCTTAAGTCCTAACCCACACCATAAACAAGCCAATCGGAACACAGGTGTCATCTCTTAAGTCCTAACCCACACGATAAACAAGCCAATCGGAACACAGGTGTCATCTCTTAAGTCCTAACCCACACGATAAACAAGCCAATCGGAACACAGGTGTCATCTCTTAAGTCCTAACCCACACCATAAACAAGCCAATCGGAACACAGGTGTCATCTCTTAAGTCCTAATCCACACGATAAACAAGCCAATCGGAACACAGGTGTCATCTCTTAAGTCCTAACCCACACGATAAACAAGCCAATCGGAACACAGGTGTCATCTCTTAAGTCCTAACCCACACGATAAACAAGCCAATCGGAACACAGGTGTCATCTCTTAAGTCCTAACCCACATGATAAACAAGCCAATCGGAACACAGGTGTCATCTCTTAAGTCCTAACCCACACCATAAACAAGCCAATCGGAACACAGGTGTCATCTCTTAAGTCCTAACCCACACCATAAAACACACCATTCAAAACACATGTGTCATCTAAGTCCTAACCAACACCATAAAACAAACAATTCAAAACACAGGTGTCATCTAAGTCCTAACTAACACCATAAAACGAGCGATTCAAAACACAGGTATCATCTAAGTCCTAACCAACACCATAAAACAAGCGATTCAAAACACAGGTGTCATCTAAGTCCTAACCCACACCATAAAACAAACAATTCAAGACAAAGGTGTCATCTAAGTCCTAAACCACACCATAAAACAAACAATTCAAAACACAGGTGTCATGTAAGTCCTAACCAACACCATAAAACAAGCGATTCAAAACACAGATGTCATCTAAGTCATAATCGACACCATAAAACGAGCAATTCAAAGCACAGGTGTCATCTAAGTCCTAACCCACACCATAAAACAATCCACTCAAAACACAGGTGACATCTAAGTCCTAACCCACACCATAAAACAATTCATTCAAAACACAGGTGTCACCTAAGTCCTAACCCACACCATAAAACACACCATTCAAAACACAGGTGTCATATGAGTCCTAAACCACACCATACAAAACACCATTCAAAACACAGGTGTCATCCAAGTCCTAACCCACACGATAAAACAAACTATTCAAAACACAGGTGTCATCTAAATCTAAACAAAACACCATAAAACAAGCCATTCAAAACACAGGTGTTATCTGAGTCCTAATCCACACCATAAGACAAGCTATTCAAGAAACAGGTGTTATCTAAGTCCTATCTCACACCATAAAACACACCATTCAAAACACAGATGTCATCTCAGTCCTAACCCACACCATAAAACACACCATTCAAAACACAGGTGTTATCGGAGTCATCAATCACACCATACAAAACACCATTCAAAACAGAGGTGTCATCCAAGTCGTAAACCACACAATAAAACACACCATTCAAGACACAGGTGTCATCTAAGCCCTAACCCACACCATACAACAAACTATTCAAAACACAGATGTTATCTAAGTCCTAACCCACACCATAAAATACCATTCAAAACACAGGCGTCATCTGAGTCCTCAATCACACCATACAAAACACCATTCAAAACAGAGATATCATCTAAGTCCTAACCTAAACCATAAAACAAACCATTCAAGACATAGGTGTCATCTAAGTCCTAACCCACACCATAAAACACACCATTCAAGACAAAGGTGTCATCCAAGTCCTAACCAACACTATAAAACACACAATTCAAGACACAGGTGTCATCTAAGTCCTAACCCACACCATAAAACACACAATTCATTACACAGGTGTCATCTAAGTCCTAACCCACGCCATTAAACACACCATTCAAGACACAGGTGTCATCCAAGTCCTAACCCACACCATAAAACACACCATTCAAAACACAGGTGTCATCCAAGTCCTAACCCACACCATAAAACAAACAATTCGGAATATGGGTGCCATCTCTTAAGTCCTAACCAACCATATATGCCAGATGGTGTCTGCGAGGTATCAGCAAGACTTGTCTCACAAAATGTCAAATTCTTTCAACGACTTGTCTCATAAAAAGGCCAATTATTTTGACGACTAGTCTCACATAAAGGCAAATTCTTCGACGACTTATCTCATGAAACATGCAAATGCTTTCGACAAATTGGCCCAAAAATGCAGATTATTTTGATGACTTGTCTCATATACAGCCAGAATCTTTCAAAGTCATAAAACATGTAAATTGTTTGAACGACTTATTTCATAAAATACGCAAATTATTTCGACGACTTGTCTCGTAAAAATGATAAAGAAAAATACGTATTTAAAGCATACTTTTCAATCAATTTCCACAAAATATATACAACATGGTATGGTTCCACAATTGTGGTGCGAAGCGATTTGTTTCAGAAAGGACATGTGCTGTGAAGCAAAATTATTGCGCATTATGTAACTTGTTAATGTAAACTGAATTATATAATATCAGAAACATGGAGTCCAGCAAACAAGTTATTATATATCATTCATGGTGTTTAAGGGTGACTTTTTTGTACTTCGATAATTTCGTGGCAGCTGATGTACTCTTCTCTGATTATCCATTAAGCTTTAGAACTGTCCCGCATTAAACATACTGATTATCCGTTAAGCTTTAGTCCTGTCCCACATTATACATTCTGATTATCCGTTAAGCTTTAGTCCTGTCTCACATATTAGACATACTGATTATCCATTAAGCTTAGTCAAGTCCCACATATTAGACGTACTGTTTATCCATTAAGATCTAGTACTGTCCCACATATTAGACGTACTGATTATTCATTAAGCTTTAGTCCTGTCCCACAAATTAGACATACTGATTATCTATTAAGCTTTAGTCCTGTCTCACATATTAGACGCACTGATTATCCATTAAGCTTTGGTCCTGTCCCACAATTAGACATACTGATTATCCATTAAGCTTTAGTCCTGTCTCACATATTAGACGCACTGATTATCCATTAAGCTTTGGTCCTGTCCCACATATTACACATACTGTTTATCGATTAAGATTTAATCCTGTCCCACATGTTAGACGTACTGATTATCCATTAAGCTTTAGTCCTGTCCCACATATTAGATATACTGATTATCCATTAAGCTTTAGTCCTGTCCCACATATTAGACATACTGATTATCCATAAGGCTTTTGTCCCGTCCCACATATTAGACATACTATACTGATTATCCATTAAGCCTTAGTCCTGTCCCACATATTAGAGGTACTTATTATCCATTAAGCTTCAGTCCTGTCCCACATATTAGACATACTTATTAGTTAAAATAAGTAGGAATCTTGCGGAACTGGCGTCTTCTTATTGTGGTCGGAGAGCTACACTATCGTGTATTCACAACATGGGTTTTAATACCAGTGGTGTACTGCGGAGACCCATCCATGGCCTTCTATTTTGTTCTTCAACTTTATGTATGTAACATTCCATATACTCCATACTCAATTGCAAAATAAAAAGATCATTTCAGGGACAAAATTAGTAATACTAACATAATTTATCATAAACATTTAGAGATTTCTCGAAGAAAACCAGAAAATTCAATATCTTTTATTTTGGAATTTAATAGGTCTGTGGATATTAAATCATTGATCTCTATCACTATTGTCTTTCAGTTTTGGCTCAAATTAAGTTAAATTAATGAATGTCATTTGAGACGAATGCATCTTGTAATCTAACTTGAAAGCTGACGCAAGGTTTCAGATTGACACAGCAGTTAGACTAAGAGCAAGGTAGAGCATAAATGACGCAGAATAAACATGAAAATGCATGATAAAACTATCCAAAATCTTGCACAGAACGTGTTACACAAACGAGGAGTCCGCCATTTGTTATAAGTTGCGCGTTCATACAAATTATTACAGCGAGAGATAAGTTTTGCCAGTAAATTCAATCAATATGACAATATAACTGATAGAGCGAGACAAAAATCTTACTACGACACATGATGATGGCGGCTGTGTTCGACAACTCTGCATAATACTATGTTTGACATATGTTGGATTTTACATTTTTCACATGTTTACGCACCCAGACTTTAATTTCTCACACTTAAGCAAATATTTGATGCTTAACAATCAGACATCAGAATTTGAGTTGAGTCAGAGTTTTAGTGTATGAAATTGTTTGGTAACCATGGGGTCAGGCACCGTGGTTATTAGGTCTGGTTTGTATCGTAAAACTTTATTCAGCCCTTACAATATATGTTACTACAGACTGGAAAATCTTATTCGAAATATTCCAAAGTTGCTTTTTGATTAGTCAGAATCTTTCCAAGTACGACTCAAGTTAAAGTAAAATGTCTGACGGATAGAAACATAATTCTGAGTTGAGTATCCACTAACAGCCAATCAGAAACGATATTGCAGAAGTAAATTCATTTTTGATAGGGTTAAGTAAAATCTCACGCTCATTCTCCAGCTAAAATATTTTTGATTTCCAAGCCAGGGTTGCAAAATTATCACGCTCACACTTATACTCTTCTCAAACATCTTATGTTTGATTGGTCATTGATTTGATGTTTGTCAATTATACGTCAGTTTTTAGACGAGTATGTGTTAGAATGTGAGAAATGTTTCTAATATTTGAATATATGAAATGCATTTTGATGAAACAAGATCCAAGCGATCTAGAGCACGAAAGAAGGTCACAATGACCTATGTAGGGTGATATGCTACTGGCACAATCTGGCGCACACGAAACCAGAGCAAAAGACGTGCTGAATTACACAGATGGTCGAGCAAGTTATCAGCCATGAAAGTGTACATTTATGCATCTCAAGCATTATGGTGCTTTAATTACATTTAACGAGGTAACTTCATGGCTATCCGTATTTACACATTTGAAATATTGTCTTTATCTGTATATGTCATATTTTTGAAAGGTAAGTTCTCTAGTACGGTTTAGAATAAAACTGCTTTCCTGAAGTATATCGGATTATGACTTGTTAATCAGTCCTAATAAATCCTCGCCCTAAAACAAGTCAATTGGACCGATGCCAAAGAATATCCATTCATTTATGCATTACTGTCATCGTATTTTAGATATTTGTAACTGCAGTTGTCAGCAGAAGATGACGAATAAAATGATTATGACGACAGCAACAAAGACGACGATGATCATCACAGAGGCGTTGAATACGATGACGACGGCGACGATGATGGTAATTACTGGGATTTTTATGCGTCATAAGCAAAAACAGTCTGATTAGATTCTGACTGATGCCTCCATTACTTGTGCACTTCATTTTTGCACAAACTTGATTGTACCACTCTCTCCATAAAAAAGAACATACCAATTATAAACCAAACATTGATATTAAAATTTATTTAATTGGTTTAAATTATTTTTTGTTGATAATGGATTATGTATTGATACTGAAGATTCCCTTCCAGCCTCCAGAAGTCACGGGCCATGCAACTTAGTGTATGTATTTAGATAGGAAAAAAGCATTACACTTACCCCCCCTCTCTCTCTCTCACACACACACACACACACACACACACACACACAGATCTAGTGCTTTATGGTGAATATGTTTTCTGTTATGTAAGGGAGATCAAGCTAGCAAACAACCCAGACAACTAATTTGGCAGTTAATATTTACCACGACTGATTTACTCATAAGTAGCTGTGGCAGCCTAATCCAAACATCAAAGAATTGTCCATGAAAGACTTTTGGAGATAGAAACGATCTCACTCATTGTGGTAGAAAAGGTCGCTCTTTAAATAATACTTAACAATGTTCGTCTTAACACCAGCGGAAGAATTGCCCACGACATTTTGGACACGCGATTAACTGATAGTACAGCTGTCATCAGCGCAGAAGACCGGTTAAGAAACATACGTATTCAACAACAAAAAGATCAAGAACGAATGGCCGATAAACCCACAGTCATTACACACTCTGCTGCACCTGTTTGGGGACTTGACGAAGGCTAACACATCATTGATCGTAATTGCTATATATTCTAAACAAGGATGAAGATGGGTTGGTTGCCTACTGACCAATAAAGCATAAGGAAAATAGCAGGTCCAGGCCCAAATTACAGGCCTCGCCGTCTTTGATGGATTTTGGGTTTGGCTACATGGTTAAGTCCCGTTAAAGTATTATGTCGAAACATCGTAGTATTGTCATTGAGACTTTGTTATATGTGCAAAATGAGCAAAGCACCACACTCTTTCGATTCAGTAGAATAGAAGTCTGCACGGTATGAATATAAATTATATCATTAAGTAACATCTCGCGTGGGTCGGTATGTTACCTTTTTTTGCTGAGCGGAATCAACCCTTCATTTAAAAAATACATTTTTAACTTCATTTTCAGCGAAGGTAAATTAGAACGCTCTTTGTGATAATGATGGTGTTTTCAAGGCATATGAAATCAAGGAAAAGCTGATTAAGGTGAAAATAGCAGCTCATTTTCCAAATAGTTGCCAAGGTACTCAAATAATATACCAAACAGAAAGAAAATGAACTCATTTCAAACACAAGGCAAAATTCGCATCTGTCATAACTAATGTCTCATTGACAGTATTACTGACAGGTCGCTTGTGTTACCTTCATTTTCCTTCCATTATAATCTTAGGATTTCCTTTAAATGAGAATCAAAGAATGGAGCATTATTTAATCAAAACGCTCTTGAAACATGGTTTTATTTTGACTATACCCAACAAAATCTGTCTCTGATCTAAAATGAGACGTAATGAAATATTTCCAAAATACGTGAAGGTAAGACAATATTTGTTGATAACCGAATGGATTTATTTATAAAATCAAATGCGAGAGGATATATATATATATATATATATATATATATATATATATATATATATATATATATATATATATATATATATATATATATATATATATATATATATATATAAGGCTAATGCCAAGCAAACCTAAGACAAACAGCAGAAAACCCATACAACTGTTGTGGTTACAAAATTTTATATGACTATTTCTACAGAAATAAAAGCTTGAAACTTTTTGTTTCAGCTAGTTTACTTCAACTTGATACTGATGCTGAAAATATTTTATATTGACCTAAAATCGTTGAGCCATATCGCCACCAGTTATTTTATGTAAAAGTATCTCGGATATATCATTCTTTTTCTAGTAATTTGAGGTATTTGGGTGACTAATAAGCAAATCTACAGAATTATTTAACAGAAAATATGCAGGCTGCACAAAGATGATTTTATTTGTGCTTTGCTTTCTTTGTTTTACTCTTCTTGGTTGAAACCGTACCGTATGGTTTCAACGTTCTTAGAAACTAGTTTTGTACTATCTCCCGCATATCATGAAACTTACTTTAGACGCCAATAATGACTACTTATATATTAGTAGTCACATGACCAGGACTGTTTGTGTAGCACCAAGACAACAAAGGGATACTCTTTCAGGTTCACTAACTTGATTCTGGTGAATCTCGTTTTGCGTCAAAATTATTTTTTGCCCAATTAGGGCACTGATAGAGCAACGTCTGATATTGTAATACATATATCCACCCTCCGGTAGAATGGTTAGTCTCTTCTTCATGCATGACCTCCTCCAAATCCAACAAATTACTGAATCTAGAAGTGATGGATTATGTTTTCTCATTCAAACCACCTGACAGTGAACAACCTAAAATAATCCTTCTAACTACATCGTCGTCCTTTATTTGCAGGAAATCCATGAAGAATCTTATGCTCAGTAACGCATAGGGATTCTGTAAAGCACCATGGTAGACATGGAATGACTAAATTGTGCTTCCTGTCCCATAATTCTGTTTAGACTTCATTTGGACTCTGCTTTGGAATTTTCATTCAGCTTCACCATAGCCTTTTGCTTGTCGTTTTTAAAGTTAACATTAACTGATTTGATGAAATAGGGGCCTACTTCAGCGTGTCAGCTCTGGTATTGACCATGTTCACTTTGTTCACCTGTCTTTCACAAGAAAATATCTGAACAAAATTTCAAGACAAGTCTGGAAAGCCCAAGTAGCTTTACATATCCAGGAAATTGTCTGTCCCAATGCTACCCCTGAATTATCTTCTAAGAGCACTGTTTCCACTGAACTAGCTTTATCTCTATGGTATGAAGTATATATTAGATTAATACGCAATATTCACAACATACAACAATTCTTACAAAGTGCAGAAATAAAGTAATTCGCTCTGTAATGTTAGTAAATGACCGTACAGCAAATATTGTAATAAATTCTGAAATGAAGATATAAAACAAGAATTTTAAGTAGGAGCTTCTCAAATCAAATCTCACTCGCTCGCCAGGAAACACGTAATTCGCTGCTTTATTCCTATATTTTCTTTGATGTATTGACTTTAAATAGGCCCAGTCTGACTCTCGTCAATATAGTTGGCAGATCTCTTTGTGTTCTTTTCTGCTATGATCGTTCGTATTATAAAATAACTTTTAATAATAGGCAAATATTATTTTTAAAGTACATGTGTTACGTCATTATGTCGTAGATTTTGTCTTGGTTCATTCATCCCCATTCATTAATCCTTCACACGATTGATTTCGTTATCTGTAAGGCTTTTTTTCGTAACGTGGGGGAAATTATAACATGTGGCAGGAAAAAATGCTTCAAAAACTATTTTCCTTTTCTAAATGACTTTGTATTTCTATTCCTACCCCATCAATATAAACTTTACAAATAATATTACACTCACAGTAAAGTAAAGTTGATATTTTCTCCCTTTTTTTCGGTCTAATTAGTAATTCAGTTTGATTCTTAGCGTCCTATTTTGCATTAAGATTCTGATGTTTTAATTTCTCTTTCATCTGCATTTCTTACATATTCAGTTATGAGTGTACTAAAATATATATTGCATTTTATATCTCTATAACAGAATTCAAAGTCACACTCACGTACATTTTTAATTCAGAGGTCAGGCCCTAGTAATCATTTTAAACTGTACAAAAGTATTTTCCTTTTCGTTCTAATTTACTAGCGAAATTTGTTTGGAAAAATGCTAAAGAAAGCTACCTACCAAAAGTTTTCCATTGTTTTTACATCTACTGTATGAAGGATATTATATAACACGATGAGATAATTTTCTTTCAGTCTTACCTCGAATATTTATATAAAATAAAAAAAACAATATGTAATTCTTATTTATTTACATACAAGCCTAAGTAAGAAAGATACCAGGAATGAAAAAAATTAAAAAATGGCATATAGAAAAGGTCAGAACAATCATAAGTGAACACACACACACACACACACATACATATATATATATATATATATATATATATTTATATATATATATATATATATATATATATATATATATATATATATATATATATATATATATACGAAAGTATGTATGTGTGTGTGTGCCTGCGCGAGCATTTGTGTGTATAGTAACTGACGACATGTTGATTACTGCCATCTTTCCAATGATGAAACTTAGCAGCTAATGGACTTCATCATGTCAATGGACTTCATCATGTCAATGGATTTCATCATGTCAATGGACTTGACCATGTCAATGGACTTCATCATGTCAGTGTACTTGATCATGTCAATGAACTTGATCATGTCAATGGATTTGACCTAGTTAATGGACTTGACCATGTCAGTGGACTTGACCATGTCAATGGACTTCATCATGTCAATGGACTTAACCTGGTCAATGGACTTCATCATGTCAGTGGACTTGACCATGTCAATTAAGTTCATCATGTCAGTTGACTTGACCATGTCAATGGACTTCATCATGTCAATGGACTTGACCATGTCAATAGACATCATCATGTCAATGGACTTGACCATGCCGCTCATACTCCTGATCCGGACAAAGTATCGTCAGAGCCTGGTGAGAGTGTTAGATTGGCTACCTTTTGTTTCTGATAACGATAGTTAAATAACAAACTGAAATCGGTAACTGAAGAGATATTTTTCAGAGTTAAAAGCTGCGTTCAAAACAGAGAAAGGCCACACATGTATCGAGCATAAGAATAATCTCAGTTATATTCTTCTAAAATACTTAATATCAGAAATAATAATCAAAAACTAAAGAAATTTAAATGTCCTGATCAATAGTGTCTCTTACACGCATTACTTTTTTTTCTTGCATATTTTCTGTGGAGCTTATATTTAAATTTTCATTCATGCTGCAACAAGAAAACGGTCACACAACCGAGTAAAATATGATGTGTGTGAGTCTGGCTTGTTGTCTATGTTTCACCTACTTCCAAGAACAACTAGATAGCATTCCTTGTCAGATGAAGGGTTCTTAAATCCGCTAAAGCTCCAAAATAATTTTTCTTTAATCAACTAGAAACCGCACATTCACGGGACCCAAACTTAGCATTGATGTTCTTACTTGCTCATTTGTATCATCCATCAATAAGCATTTTTCTACGTTGTATTTCACTCAAATCACGATTCAATCATCTAATGCAAAGAATTATTCCTATCTCATAGTACTAAACACGCATAGGTAGAAAATATCCCGGTAATTTCTTATGTTAAGAAATTAGACAAGGCCAGATTTACGAAACTAATTAATGTTACCACAGACTTGTGAATTCTTTATATTATGACGTCTTTTTTTGTAACTCTGCAATTATTCGTTTAGAGAAATATCTTTCCATCATCTATTTGGAATAATCACTTAAGAAATCATCTAAATCTTAAAATGCGATGCAAACTTTCGAAATTAAGTCAGCAAATGAAATAATTTTTTGAATCATAATGTAGATAAAACAATTTAAAGCATGATCAAAGGAGGTATATGCCATCTAGATATTTTGCTTAAATACAAGGAATAACAACAGAATTTTAAAGGCACAGTTACAGTAGTTCACATATTATAAAAAGGTTTTTACATGAAATTCCTAAAACCTATTATCAAGTACTATAAGGATCTATTATTAATGGAGAAACTGGGCGATTTTTTTTATCAGTGATTTAGGTTTCATTAAAACGTTATAATTTTTAATTCTTTATATGACTAATAACTGATGTGACATTATTATAGTACACTTATACATTTGGAACATCAGGGTAATACACATATGCATTTGGAACAACAGGGTAATACACATACGCATTTGGAACAACAGGGTAGTACACATATGCATTTGGAACAACAGAGTAATACACATATGCATTTGGAACAACAGGGTAATACACATATGCATTTGGAACAACAGGGTAATACACATATGCATTTGAAACAACAGGGTAGTACACATATACATTTGGAACAACAGGGTAATACACATATGCATTGGAACAACAGGGTAATACACATATGCATTTGGAACAACAGGGTAATACACCTATACATTCAGAACATCAGGTTAATATACATATGCATTTGGAAAAACAGGGTAAAACACATATGCATTTGGAACAACAGGGTAATAAACATATACATTTGGAACATCAGGGCAATACACATATGCATTTGGAACAACAGGGTAATACACGTATGTATTTGAAACATCAGGGTAATACACATATGCATTTGAACCATCAGGGTAATATAGAATGCATTTGGAACATCAGTGTAATACACGTATGCATTTGGAACAACATTGTAATACACATATTCATTTTGAACAACAGGGTAATACACATATGCATTTGGAACAACAGGGTAATACACCTATACATTCAGAACATCTGATTAAAACACATTTGCATTTGGAACAACAGAGTAGTACACATATGCATTTGGAACATCAGGGTAATACACATATCCATTTGGAACAACAGAGTAATTGACATGAATGTTGAACAACAGGGTAATACACATATGCATTTGGAACAACAGGGTAATAAACCTATACATTTGGAACAACAGGGTGATACACATATGAATTTTTAACAACAGGGTAATACACATATGCATTTGGAACAACAGGGTAGTACACATGTGCATTTGGAACCACAGGGTAATATACATATGCATTTGGAACAACAGAGTAATACACATATACATGAGAAACAAGAGGGTATTATACTTATGCATTTGAAACAACACTGTAATACACATATGCATTTGGAACAACAGGGTAACACACATATATATTTGGAACATGAAGGTAATACACATATGCATTTGGAACATCAGGGTAATACACCTATACATTTGGAACATCAGGGTAATACACATATGCATTTGGAACAACAGGGTAATACACATATGCATTTGGAACAACAGGGTAGTACAGATATGCATTTAGAACAACAGAGTAATACACATATGCATTTGGAACAACAGGGTAATACACATATGCATTTGAAACAACAGGGTAGTACACATATGCATTTGGAACAACAGGGTAATACACATATGCATTTTGAACAACAGGGTAATATACATATGCATTTGGAACAACAGGGTAATACACCTATACATTCAGAATATCAGGTTAATATACAAATGCATTTGGAACAACAGGGTAAAACACATATGCATTTGGAACAACAGGGTAATAAACATATACATTTGGAACATCAGGGTAATACACATATGCATTTGGAACAACAGGGTAATACACGTATGTATTTGAAACATCAGGGTAATATAGAATGCATTTGGAACATCGGGGTAATACACGTATGCATTTGGAACAACATTGTAATACACATATTCATTTTGAACAACAGGGTAATACACATATGCATTTGGAACAACAGGGTAATACACCTATGCATTCAGAACATCAGGTTAATACACATTTGCATTTGGAACAACAGATTAGTACACATATGGCATTTGGAACATGAGGGTAATACACATATCCATTTGGAACAACAGAGTAATTGACATGAATGTTGAACAACAGGGTAATACACATATGCATTTGGAACAACAGGATAATAAACCTATACATTTGGAACAACAGGGTGATACACATATGAATTTGTAACAACAGGGTAATACGCATATGCATTTGGAACAAAAGGGTAATACACATATGCATTTGGAACAACAGGGTAATATTCATATGCATTTGGAACAACAGGGTAATACACATATACATGAGAAACAAGAGGGTAATATACATATGCATTTGAAACAACACTGTAATACACATATACATTTGGAACAACAGGGTAGTACACATATGCATTTGGAACAACAGGGTAACACACATATACATTTGGAACATCAGGGTAATACACATATGCATTTGGAACATCAGGGTAATACACCTATACATTTGGAACATCAGGATAATACACATATGCATTTGAAACAACAGGGTAATACACATATACATTTGGAACATCAGGGTAATAGACATATGCATTTGGAACAACAGGGTAATACACATATGCATTTGGAACAACAGGGTAATACACATATGAATTTGGAGCAACAGGGTAATACACATATGCATTTGGAAGAACAGGGTAATGCACATACATTTGGAACAACAGGGTAATACACCTATACATTTGGAACAACAGGGTAATACACATATACATTTGGAACAACAGGGTAATACACATATACATTTGGAACAACAGGGTAATACACATATGCATTTAGAACAACAGGGTAATACACATATGCATTTGGAACATCAGGGTAATACACATATGCATTTGGAACAAAAGGGTAATATACATATACATTTGGAACATCAGGGTAATTCACATATACATTTGGAACAACAGGGTAATACACCTATACATTTGGAACATCAGGTTAATACACATATACATCAGGAACATCAGGGTAGTATATGCATGCATTTGGAACATCACGCGCTGGGAGACAGGCTGATAGATAAGATTGTATTATGGGGATAGATTGCCTCACCAGAACTGACTATCGTATTTCGATTTTTATTTCATTTCTTTTCAGGATATGGCACATTGTATTTCCCACTGCCATCAGATGTTTATCGCAACATCTACATGCTCATTTATACCAGCTAATTCATCTCCTTAAAATAGACGTGAGCATTTAATATTCGAATTTAAAAGAGCATTCAAAACGTAATCTCAAATTTCTCTTCGAACGGAATGCTTTTAAGGTTTTTGTCGAATCAATAATTTATTTGAGACATAATTAATAACTGCAGACTATAAATTCATTGTTAAAAATAACTGCAAACTATAAATTAATTATTGAAAACTACAACTTTTAATAATAATTAATTTTCACTAAACTAAACCATGCATCGATTGTTTATGTTTTGTCTATTTATTCTCGCACTGATTGCAGTGGGATTGATTACACTGATATGAAAACATTTAATGACAGATACATTGAAATTTAATAGTCAAACTTTGTCAAGTTTAGATAAATGATAACGTTATTTACAACATACATGCTTAGATATAATGACCGCTCTGGTGACCTAAGTGGTTAGAGTATCCGCCTAGAATGCCGGTAGTCGCGGGTTCGAAAAACGGCCGAATCATTACAAAGACAAAAATTCTTCTAGCAGCTGCCTCGCTTAGTGCTCATCATTAGATGTTTAGTGTTAGGACTGGATAACTGGGTGGGACATGATGCTACATGTCTTCGACATGATGCGCCACTACTAGATATCGTAGCGATATGTTAAAGGTACGTTAAAAATCCAAATCACACACATACAAACACAGATACTCATATACAACGATGGAATTAAAGCCATTGATAAACGAAAACAAATAAAATTACAGTGACTTTATCTTTGTTAGTAAGTTATTGTAAGAGGTTAATTTGATATTTTATCAATGTATTTATATTCTGTCAAAACACACAGCTGCTGAGTATATGTATGTATGTATGTATGTATGTATGTATGTATGTATGTATGTATGTATGTATGTATGTATGTATGTATGTATGTATGTATGTATGTATGTATGTATGTATGTATGTATGTATGTATGTATGTATGTATGTATGTATGTATGTACGTATAAATGATAACGTATGCATGTATGTATGCAGGTAGGTATGTAGGTAGGTAGGCAGGCAGGCAGGCATACAGGCCAGTAGGTAGGTAGGTAGGCTGGCAGGCAGGCAGGTAGGTAGGTAGGTAGGTAGGTAGGCAGGCAGGCATGCAGGTAGGTAGGTAGGCAAAAATATCACTAAATACCACATGAATTCTCTGGACGTATGATATAATGTGCAGACGTATGATATAATGTGCAGACGTATAAGACCTTTAATGTAGTTAGGTCATATTTCATTGGTGTCCACATAATGAATCAAATACGACCAGCTTAATTAGAGCAAATAAATGTGAATGAAATTATTAATTAAAGATAACGCTTCAACGCCCTTTGAATTAACATTATTTTTCATATCAGCAGACACGCAGTCATACAATCTCATAACGTCGCTGTATGGGCGATTACAATTTCAATTACATGGCCTAAATTTCCATCTAATTTTTCCATTTTACAAAATGACAATCAATAGCAAATTCACTTTGATGTAGTTCTGTACATTTGAGGAATGCATTTGTTCCTTTTCTTTACTATGCCTTTATTTCGCCCAGCGCTATGATGATGATGATGATGATGATGATGATGATGATGATGATGATGATGATGATGATGATAACGACGACGACAATAAAGATGCTGCGGCTCCTCCTGCTGCTGCTGATAATAATAATAATAATAATAATAATAATAATAATAATAATAATAATAATAATAATAATAATAATAATAATAATAATAATAAGGATAATAATAACTTTTTATATGTAATACTGGCCAATGGCCCATAATACCATACATCATGCGGTTCAAAAAGATGTTATAGTGCGTAACAATAGAATATCGTATCTATTGGAATTGATATACATGAAAGTAATCATTAAAATTTTCGAATTGTGTAAGTTACAAGTATATATTAAATAGTAATCACACATACGAATTTAAAACGAACTCAAAAGCCTGCATGGAACAAAGCAAGATTTGTGATATTGATCTAAAGTCTTATGTAGCAGGAGTCGTTGATAAAACATTTGTTTCCTAATCTTTAAAGTGTATATAGTACACATTGCAAATTAGTCATCAGAAGTTTACTAGTATCATTTTGTAAGACCTAAATTTTCTAAAGCTGGATTTTTATGTACAAAGGTGGGTAAATATTTTCTTCTTATTTCTCAATAATAATAATAATAATAATAATAATAATAATAATAATAATAATAATAATAATAATAATAATAATAATAATAATAATAATAATAATAAAAAATTTAATAAATGTTATTGTTATTGAATGTTTGTCTATAAATAACTTGAATATTAGATAGACATGTAATAAGTTAAATTACATTTCTATTAAATAGTTAGCGAGATTATCTCATTACCCGAATTGTTAATGTTGTTGTTGTTGTTGTTGTTGTTGTTGTTGTTGTTGTAGGATTAACGCCATTTTTCAGCATAATATAAGCTGTATATGGCGACCATTAAAAATGGTGTAGGAAGAATCCGGGGAAAACCCAGAAAAGAATTACAGACCCACGAAAAAGCTACTAGCAAGCTTTCTTACATATCCACATTGGCCGCACCCTAGACTCGAACCCACGCAGACAAAGATTAGATGGCAGTGATCCGTAATTGTGGGCACGCATTGTAATTCATCCAAGGATTATTTGAAATTTCTGAATCTTTTGTTAATTCTTTTATTCTTGTAACACAACATTGTTCTATAAAATGACCAATAGCTAAACGTGCAGGACGTCGCACACATGCAGATCTATGCATGTATCTAAGGCAAACGATAGCGACATAAAAGGAGGAGAACAATTATGCTACTGTGAAAAGAACATAAAATAAAGATACTCTTAAGCTACTCTCCGTTTGAGAGCAAGGCCAGCTTAGGTAAAGTTTGCATTTAGTTGTCATATCCTACAATTTTCACGAATCTATGTTAGCTGACCCGTGTCCTAAATGACTATTGTCTGTGATTGGTGAACGGAAGTGGTTGTCGTGATGAAGATGCTAGATACACATTGAAGATATTTATATTATCGCTGAGATTAATTCGTCAGCTGTTTTTATAATAGTCAAGAAGCACTTACTGCTCAAAATAGGTTTTAGCTAGAAGTGTTCCGTATTTGTTGGCGGCTAAACAAACACACTTGGGTTGAAATTGCCAAACAGCTATTATGAACTATGAAAAGAGTGACCAGTGACATATGAATGAGATTGTGATGTACCGTTTTTCATCCTGACTAAAGAATAAATAACAATGCTTGGATCGGAGAAAGCAAGCAGATATAAAAAAATTATCTCGATGTGGTCGGACTGTGCAAAGAGTTTTAGACGCAATAGTTTAGATGCAAAAGGCCCTGTCATCCAAAAATATGTCCCTGCTTTTGTTTGTGTTACTGAACATTTGCTCCAAAGGGTTGCCAAGACATTGTGCAACACTACTGAACCACCCACCCGCGCACCGGTACCACACCCCATGGCAACGTAACGGCGCATAAATCCGCAGTCATGACAGACTTTTTCTTAAGGAAAACACTAACCAAATTTTGTCATATATCCCATACATCCACGATTTAGCTACTTGTGATATTAGCTGAAAGATTCGACAAGACGAAGATTTGCAAACGTCATGCGGTTGTAAGGACAGTTTTCCAATGTATGAACAAAACATTCCTAAAGCTAAATACAAAATAGCATGTAAAAATTTGATAAACTGAGAAAGCTTTTACATGTGCACTGGAAATACGTTGAGGGGGATACACTAAAGTGATGTTCACTAATAAAGAACTTTGTTGTCCAGCGCACTAATATTCAGAACTTTTTACATTCTCCTCGTGTGTTTAGTATTGACTCAATATTGCCTGGTAATAGCAAAGCGATTAGATATATTAGAAACAAATATGGAGGTGGAGTCGTTATTTTCATCTCTGGAAACAATTATTATAAGTATCTTTCTGATCTTGTATATGGAAAAATCAAAGCATTATGCATAAAAAATTGTGTATTTTTAATTATTTATCAATCTCCTTTCGAAACATATCCCAATGCGATTGCTTTAACATCTGGAAAGAATAAGCCTAGTTATATTTATGTGTGATTTAAATGAGAACCTACTATGTGATTAAATCCGCAGTCTATTGGACAAAACAGATATAAATAGTATGGAAAATATTATAATTAAGTCAACTCGCGTATTACCTGAAAAAATGATAAATATTGTAACGGATCCTACATGTGTAATATCAGACTTACAATGGAATTGTTTATCTATCAACTGTTTATTGTACAAAGTAATATGTTTCGACATGCAAACTGTGTAACAGTCTAAAGAAATGAACAGAGACGATTCATCCTCCGCCTTCTACTTTCCTATCATATTAATAATATTCCCTGTTTTAAACTGTGATGTGATGCCTTATTTGACCAAGGGACTAAAAGGAAAAACAAATTATCGATGGCATGAGTCCCTACCACTCAAATCTTATAAATAACTTAGAAATCACGTCAACGATCTTAAAGTGTAAAAGAATGTATAGCCAAGAATGGAAATATGGACGATTTTCTATCTTATTCTCGTGCAAATTGAACATTATTAAGTGCCAGTATTCTAGAGTAGAACAAACCAAACGGTGAATAATGTATTCAAAATCATGGAAAAATATATTGGGCGCTATTACAAAAATTAAGCAAGTGGTGATGGCAGAATTAGTATCAACTACTTATGGACACGACTTTTGTATGCAAGCCATATTTTGTACTGTTTAATAACTGATTCATCTAACACAGTCCATAAACAATCTGGAAAACTAGTCGTTATTCGTTGCTTCTTTAACAAATAAGACAACATGAGTAATTATGTCAATTATAAAATAATTTCACTATTGAGTTATGTATTGAAAATTACATAAAGGGCCATACTCAAATTATTGCATTATTCATGGGCGGATCCAGATTAGGGAGATAATAAAAGCCCCCCCCCCCCGCAACCCCACCCTTATAACGCAAAACATTTCCTAGAGCGATATTTCTTTACAGTTAGATGGCTAAAATTATACCCTGACAAACACTTAAATGCGATAGATTATGGTGGCTTAGTATTGTGGGCAACCGCCAAAATTGTTTCCTTCCACAGACTCATTGCTGACTTGTTTACGCTCCACACCTTATCATCATTTCTAGATCAACCACAATAGCTATAGTCATCAAGCTATTTACGTCTATAGGCATCGCTCGGAATCCCCACCCTGTCATTCTACTTTAGTAGGCAATAGTCAGGAATTCCTACCAAGTCATTAAACTCCTATAGGTACCAGTTGGAATTCCTATCCTGTCATTTTCCCTCCAAACTCACCAGTCGGGATTCCTATCCTCTCATTCTCCTTCTATATACACCGGTGGAGATTCTTGTCCTCTCATTTAACTATAATAGGCACCAGTCAATTCCTATCATGTCATTCTACTTCAAGAAATCATTCTACTTCTATAGGCATCAGTCGTGATTCATATCCTCTCATTCTACTTTTATAGATACCAGTGGGGATTCCAATCCTGCTATTCTAGTTTAATAACCACCAGTTTGGCATTCTACCCTATGATTCTACTTCCTGTCATTCTACTTCTATAGGCACCTATCCTGTCATTATATAACTATAGGCACCACTCAGATTACTACCGTGTCATATTGCTTCAATAGGCACCAGTCGGGATTCCTACTCTGTCATTCTTCTTTAATAGGCACCAGTCGGGATTCCTATCCTGTTAATCTACTTCAATGGGCACCAGTTGGGATTCTTAATCTGTCATTCCACTTTAATAGACACCAGTCTGGATTCTTATTAGGTCATTCTGCTTCAAAAGGCACCGGTCTAGCTTTCTATACTGTCAATCTACTTAAACAGGCACCAGTCGGGATTCCTAACCTGTCAATCTACCTCAATAGAAACCAGTCGTAATTCTCTTTCTATCATTGTGCTTCAATAGGCAGTAGTCGGGACTCCTAATATGTCATTCAACTTCAATAGACATCATTCGGGATTCTTACCTTATCATTCTATTTTAATAGGCACCAGTCGGAATTAATAACCTGCCATTCTACTTCAATTGGCACTAGTCGGGATACCTATCCTATCATTCTTCTTTAATATGCACCAGTCGGGATTCCTATCCTGTCATTCCACTTCAATAGACACCTGTAGGGATTTCTATCTTGCCATTCTACTTCAATAGGCACCAGTCGGGAATTCTACCCAGTCAATCTACTACTCATCAGCTCATTCACATTTATCGTCAAATTTATGCATATATTAACTCCTTTAATAAGAGTAAGGGTCTTTTGCAATATCTCAACAAATTATCAACCTGGTTTGGCATGGTACTATTTGATACAGACTTAGAATCTACGGAATTAAGTATCAGCTCTTAGATTTGTGAGGGATAAATTCAAGTTAATCGGATTGCATTAAGCAGGCGTTTCACAAGGGTCAGCTTTAGGATCATTACTATTTATTTATAAATACATCGCATTGCAGATGACCTACTAAGTCCTGCGAGATTATATGCAGACGATAATTCGTTGGAATGAGATTATCTGTAGACAAAATCTCGTTAACATATGCTTAGAAAGAATGTAGACGAGAGCTCGTTGGCATATCATCCACATGCGTCCAAAACTGCAAATGCAATTGATTATAGTTTGAACAATGGTTTGAACACTGCTCTTGAAATCCGAAACGCCTAATTTAACCAATGGCTGATAAAGTTTACTTCCCTACCACACACACACACACACACACACACACACACACACACACAAACAGAAACAAAATCAATAACAAAAAAATCAGGTTCTGTTTGCTACAAAACTTCCCCCCCCCAAATCAGAATAACGATAAACTACGATTTACACGATATCATAAATATGTAGGTATATAGTATTAGTTATGACGAAAATGGTACATGTACCATCTTTGCAATCTTGTATCGAGCTATTAGAATTACTTAGGGGACTCAAATTCACATGAAGTTATTACACATACATATGATATTCATTTGCAAGGCCACGTTTTGAGTATGCTGATGATATAATGGACGTTTGTTCACACGAAGTTCAGATAGATTAAAAAAATCAACTATAGGCAGCAGTTTTGAATGCGGACGATACACGGAGACCGGGACTGTTAAAAATGTTGTGACCCTATAGAGACAAAATTTCTACGGACAATGGGACTTCCAGATTAAAAAGTGCCGCGACCCTGTACAGACAAGAACTGGAGTGGGACGATATACGGACAAGGGAAACGTAACATAGCGACAATGTATTTGGTCTGTCTACGGGTCAGGAGAATGAACAGGAGTGGGAGTATATACGGACAAGGGTAATTTATAACGAAAATGACTTGGGTTTGTATACAGACAATAGGAATTGGAGAGCTCTGACGTCACGGTACTGGACACCGTGGAAACAATGGCAACAATGTTACAAAGGGTTGACCTCTTTCGGCGGATCATTGTTGCAAGGGGTTGACCTGAATTCACGCTACTCTAGGGACAAATAGAGATTTAGACGTAAATATGTGGTTAGAGACATGGTTAGAGACAAAGACAGAGACATAACATAAATAAACATATCTACACGATTTAAGTTTTCGTATATGACTTTGAAGGTGGGGGAAGAAGGAGCAGAGACAGTATAAGTATATATAGTGCAGGGAATATCATTTCCGACATAAAGACTGGCAATACAAAAGTTTTTATACTTTTTCAAGACATGTTGGTTCAACACATTTTTAAAATTGAACACGAAAGTCATAAATACATAAAAATCAAATGATTAGATACATCGCTTAAATACATATCAAAACTATCCAAGTGGAATATAAACAAATCACAGTACAACATATTTGGTGACAAAGATGTGTTGTCGCAGTGACACAGGGTAATGTTCTTAGAGTACCTACACTTGGCACAGTCACTGAAGTGTCCTTCCTGCATGACTTTTCGGGGATGTTCATGTCGATAACTGTCTTTTCTCTGAAAGGTGTGGATGTCCTCGGTGACGGGTTCTTCTGAAGTGTGGCAAACAAAGATTTAAAGGTTAACTTTGCCACTGGACACTTTAAGTTTATTTATTTCTTTCAATGCATTACACAAATCTTGGAGAATGTAAGCCACTTCCTTTTTCTAAGCCTCCAAGCCCAAACTTTTCCAGTCACGTACATATGACCAGTGAGAGTGTAAGTCACAAGTGACACACACATCGTAGTAAACATCTTCAGTGACTAAACTATGAGGAATCTTTTCTTTTCCAAGTAGAAGTCGAGAAGTATCGAGACGAAAGTGCATGGGTTTTAACAAAAAGGGTCTCTCGTGTACATTTAAAGGTACCACTTTCTTGTTTTTGGCGGAACCTAACAGTACAGATAGTACCGAGCCCATAAGATATCGGGTTGTTAACGAAATCCCAGAAAGTCAATAAAACACACGCCATACGACGATCAAAAATGATTGGATACAGTGCTCGAAAGGAGAGTTGGTAATCTACCAGTCTGAATACTGTCATTAACTTCCATGGAATATGTTGTACCAAGAATAATAAAGGCATGGTAGCTAGTTTTTATACCCCCTTTGGTATAAGGGAATAAGTGTTCTTTTTGAAAAGTCGGTTGTTTTATTTCAGCACTAAAATTATTTAGTCAGACCATACGTCGTACAGACCTATCCTTTTGAACTACGATTTGTTGGTGTATGAGTTCGGTAATCGTCGAACTCGTCGGTGAACTATGTACTTTGTAAGTAGAACGAGAAGCATCCAAAACTTTATGAATATCACGTGATGTATCAATTTCTGACCACTGGAACATTTTTAAATGAAATAGTCCTCTTATATCATTGAGATATCAGTGATTACAGCATTGGTGACGTAAAGAAAGTAATTGTTTTTTGTGTTGGAGTCAGCAAGCGTACCTTCTGCACAGGGATGATAGTACTCTAGTGGCGATTGTAAATTATTTAGTCACAAACTTGCATATCATACACAGTTCAGAATGTCTCTCTTGAACTAAGTTTACTTTGTGCAAAAAACGTTTGATAACCCTCTAGCTCTATTTCTGGAATTCGTTGCAATAAGCCTACCTTGTAGTAAATAGAATCATTAACAAACCAATCATTATATACCACGCCTATGTCACAGTTTGATCAACGTCTGACAACTGGAACACTTTCATTACAATCAGTTCTCATATAGGATTCAGGTACCATTGGTTTGGACATCGGTGACGTAGCAAATGTTATTGTTCTTTGCGCTGAACTTTTATTTTGACAAACTCTTGGTTAATGCGTTCTTTCAACATCAAAGGCAAAATCACCAATGTTTTCTTGTAATGTATTCATCCAGAGATTTCTTGGGTCCCACTTAATGTAAGTGGTGACAGTGCGGAAACCAACAATCATGTTCCAGTTGAGCGGAATCTTTCTGCTCCCACTCGTGAAGTGACACATCGCGAATGAAACACTTGACTTTATCATCTCCATCCAAGTAGATAAATCCATCTCTTCCTACTTCCTTGGGTGTAGATTTTTCAGATATTTAGACCATTTTTATGGAAAGGTTTGGAGTCGACTTTTAAAGTCGCAGTAGTCAGACAAGCGCACTGGGAACGTATATTCGTCTTTAACAGGTTCACTTCGATGAAGGTACTATGAAATTCGCATTGTGTTGCTCAGGGTTGGATGACGTCCATAGCGGGGTAGCCATATGCTTTGACGTGGTTGATAACATAGACCAAAAGCAGAAAAGTGATATGGTGTACCATAACGACCTACTATGTGATACTCAATCGCTGAGTTCACAGCGTACGGCATAACTGCAATCGCAAGGCACGACATCGCACTCGAGTTTTCTCTCCTTTTGATACTTGCTGTTTAAAAGTATTCATCTTTCTCGCTTGGCAATGGTAGTCACAATGAAGAATCGGTTTTGAGAGTTTTTCCTTTATATGCTGGCCAATATAGACGTGATCGTACTGTAAAGTGAAGTGGTTTAGAAGCCGTACTGTTTTCTGGTCTTTGATTTTATAGACTTTTCCAAAGGTCGACTGATGATTTGGTGTGTGGCTTAACGTAAATATTGTGAGGCTGAGAGGTGGTCACTTTAAAATCTCGATCCCCTCCAGATGGCAAGGCGTCTTTCAATACCCCAAAGTTCATCACTTGACTGGTGCGATAATTGATAGTCAATCCTTTCTTTATACACTCGGTGTGCACTTCTTCTTCTTGGTCACTGTATTCGTAGCCGTAATGCTTAGGACCTCCATTTGCAACACTTAGAATCTTGTCGTCGACATACTCGTCCGTCCAGGCTCTCCTTTGATGACAGAGTGACGAGGCGATAGATGTAGATGAAAAAGTCCATGTCAAAATACGATCTCATAACAGTTCTAAAGCTTCGTACAACTTAAAGCAAACATGGGCTGACACGCAGGCCGCAATAATAATTCGAAATTCGTCGGCTTCTGCAAGACTAGTTCTTCGTAATTGAGAAAAGATCGAGTCCTCACAAACAACGTCCACGTATTTAACGGCTTTAATTTTGTCATGAATCATCTGGAAGTAAGGGAAGATTCTGTCACGTACTCCAGCTTTGGTACGTTGTGCTATTACACCCTAGAAGCATTTCTATATCACGTTGTAAACGATCACCTTCCTTCTTTCTTCTCCACGTGGTCTAAAGACATGCCCTCCTGGAAAAAGTATTAATCTTTGAACTTATTTTAGTGTTCGGGAGTGTATCACCAAGAAAAGTATCCGCTTGTTTCTTGCTTCATTTTCAAAAAGGCATCCACGTAATCTGCGAAACTGCCTTTCTGAACCTAGTCGCCCTTGTGGTATTGTTCTGTCTTGGGAAAATGACAAATTTCGTACACTTGTAACAATTGGTATCTCAGGTACAAAGCTTTAAACAATTCTGCATTGACACACGTTCTCGTCACAGTGCGTTCATTCTGAGTTTGCTGACAAGATTAGTCTTGCTTGAACGTTTCGGCACAGTATGACACACAAACATCCGTTTTCCTTGCCAATGGTGAGGTAGATAGGATGTTTTAAGTACGTAGAAAGGAAAACTGTACATTTAATCAATCATTCGTATTGTCGAATGTTTTCCACTTCGACGCGTTTCATCAGCAAAGCCGAGTGCCCTGCGAGACAATATATGTAACGTAAAGATATAGTGGACGCATGTCCAAGTATTTGATTCTTTCTACTTTCTCCACGTCGGCTTGGTACATCGAACAGGTAAAATTCGTACCTCTCCCGCACATATCTTGCTCTCTGGTTGGGTGATTTCACCAACTTGCAACTTTCCACGATATTTTTAAACTCGGGATTGGTTTTCAAACTCGTCTTCCCACATTTCCAAGACTTGGTATCCTTGATGTTCTAACTTCAAGCGCCACTGACAAGTGGCCTGATACAAGTCTTCTATGGTACGTTGTAAAAACTGATTTGTTATCACCTTGAGAGTATCGGATTTGACATCCGTGAAATAAGCAACCGTTAAATTCGTACGCGATTTGAGGGTTTTCTAAGTCCCAGCCATCTACTGCATATGTTCCGATTGTCGTTTCTCCTCTTCCGTTTCGGATGTGTTGGATCCATTTGTCTTCCTTGTCACAGAAGTAATGTAACCATGCTAGGGCTTTGAAGGAGTACAGACTTTTGACAAAATTTGTCCTTTGACAGCATGTGATAGCCAGAGAGTTTTCGGGCATGAATCATTAGTGGTACATTAAGGAACACGCTTTGGCAATGGTGCAGGCTTCTTTCTATGGACCGAACCCTCCGAGCGCAATGAATAGTTCTCAAACTTTTCCTGAGCAACGCCGGAAAATATCTACAAAAAAAACGACAATGCTTTAATATTCTTCCTGAAAGGCGAAGGGTCCGAGTAGTATCTAGCATAGCAAGCTACTCGTTGTTTGGTGCGAATGTTGTCTGGTCACCGAAAGATTTTTCTCACGTCCCTCGGGAATTTTGCTAGAGTGACTGCAATGACTAAAGATGAAATTGCTTTTCTTCTTATCAGCTTATTCCACTTCATATATGTAATGGTATGTGTGAATGTAACATTCTTGTTTAAAGTCCACGATTTGGCGACAAATGTGACCGTGTTTATTTCCTCGACATACGTTAGCCTTTGCATTATTGGTACGTGAGCCTTGTTCACAAGTATGGCATAATATCAGGAGATGACAAGCACATTTCCTCTGTGAACCTTGCGTCTTCATATGTTGTTGGTAACAGGTAGGACTGAAAGAAGTGCATTGACAAGCTCAGCAACGCACTTGTTCTTGTCCATCGTCAAGACATGGTTTAGATGCTACATATCCCTTTCATTTCGATACGCAATGCTTGTGTTGCTCTCGATTGTTATAGCCATAGTCGCATTTCTTACAATAATAACTGTTTCTCTGGGACTCGGCTTTATAGGTGACGGCATCGAAGTGTTCATTATGATAATAAATGTGAATGTATTTATCGTCTTTGAAATTTATGCATCGAAGCATTAAAAATCAGCACACTTCGTAAAAGTGTAATTTCAAGTTGTAGCGTCGAGCAAACTTTGCATTTCAGGAATGCCGCAGTGTGTGTCTTCGGATATGCTAGCTTGCTTTAACATGAGTTTTGCTTCTCTTCGTTATTTGCCTTGGTCCAATTGTTGAATGGATTTTCAGGTTCTTTTTCCATTACACCGTGTCATTTTGGACAGCATACGTTCATTTCACCACGATGGTACGGGCTAAGCACATCTGATTTTGAGTGTTGTTAATTCGGACGAGGCTACGCTTGGTGCTACGAAGGTCGTACATCTATCAATAGTATCTTCTCACGTCCCATCCGTTTGGGAAGAGAGATATGGGTCATGAATACGTCAATTATGATGGGCTGCTAAACACGATCGAAAAGGGGGACTTCAGACTATTGTGATAAAGGAAATGTGTCGAGCGACTATCTTCTTTGGCTTGACATTGTCGTTTGATTGTGGTTGACAAAGACTCCCACACATCTGAGATGAACTCTTCTGCTTTCTCTAGGGGTACGTCGGACTTCAAATCTTTAAACTGTAACGTGTACGTGAAGGCCGCAGTTCTAATTTTGAAGAGGAGCGATAGGTCATGTTTATGCCTCTTTATTTATTCTCCTTTCATCACGAAATGATGCAATCCCTTCATCTTAGTGATAAAAGTCAAAGGACTACATTTTGAACGCTATGGTCTCCTTTATATCCATGTAAGTTGAGTATCTTCCCTATATAAAGGACCAGAGTCTTCCGCCAAGTATTTGTTTCACTCTCAAGCCTAACAGAAAAATAGAAGATCCAACACAGATCGGTGTCATAAGAAGGTTTTCTTCAGACATCCCGATGTCCACAACGTCAACGCAAGACAGACATCATAAGAAACAAAAGTCAAGATACGTATTATTGTCAAGCTAAACAAACCTAAGAAATAACAGGAGCAGGGGATAAAGAGGAGTTATGAACAAGAAGAGAAAAAGGGTCCCTCCGTAAAGGAAGAACCAAGACATGCACAGAAAGGGAAGAAAAGAAGAAGAGAACAAATGAGGAAGAATAAGAGAAGAAAAAAACAACATTTGACTGTAAAGAAATTTAAAAAAAAAGAATAGACCGAAAAGGTACAGAAGTCTATGAACTTTTTAAAGTGTTGTGTTCTGAATTGGATTTTACATTTGTACCAGAATATATAAGAAAGGAAACGAAAGTATCTCTTGATTTTGGTGTCTTGTGAATCAGAATTTACACTCACACTCTCAGACACGTGTATCTTGGAGAAAAAAAGAAGTTTGAGTTTTAACTGATTTTGACAATATGAGTTCTATCTCTTCTAAGAGAAGTTGGTGGCACAGAAAAGGACCGTTTGGAAGTTCGTTGTTTGCATTTAAAAAAAAATAAACAACTTTATAAACGGTAAGTAATGAGATTTAACTGCCTTATCCCTTTACCTCAACGAACATCTTCTTCTGGATCCTCTCTTGTCGATGATTTGGTAGAAATCGCATGGGCTGGTATCTCAGGCGTAGTAGATGTGTGGACAGTGTTATACTGTTTTTCTTGTGTTTGTCTTTTTTCTCATGGAAAGTATTAAAGAAGTTTCATTAATCTGTTTAATACTCCTTAACTCTACCAAAATCTCTCTTTGACCCTGTTTCTTCTCTGCTTCTTTTTCCTGTCGTTTCTTCTTGCCTCTTCTTCTTCTTCTCGATGTTGCTGTTGAAGGAGAGAAACTTGTTCTGCTTCTTTCTGATGTTGCAAACATTTCTTCAATTCATCATGCTGTCTCGGTTTAAAATGCTCCATGTACGGTAAAGCTGGAGAAGGTGGCGACGATGCTGTTACCTGATAATATTCTTTCAAAGAAGAGAGAAAAAACACTAAATCTAGATCAAAATTGTTCATTTCTGGAAATAGGATTGTGTTGGCTTTGGTAGCCACTGCTATGCCATGATTAATCGTCGCCATGTCTGGTGCACCCCAATTTATCGTCTTCGTAGTTTCTGTCATGTCCTAATTCTGTCACACATTAATTACCTCGCGAAGATTCTAGCGCATTTATATAGGGAATATGACGTCACTGGCAGCTCTCTTAGGATTGGAGGACATACTCCACACAATGACTGAATTTTGTAACGTGCCATTGGATTGGTGAAAAACGCATGTAAGGATTGGTAAAAAAATCCACTCTTCCACTCTAAATAATTACGGTTCACTTCATTCCATTCACTTGTTCTCACCACAAGATGTAGCCTAACGTAAAATCGTCTACTCTCCTATCGTCGATTCTGTTCAATCCAAACTATCCCATATATGACACATCATCATGGGTTATTACCCAGATAACAGAAACAGCCCTTTCGAAACGCAGAATCAGTGTGGAGAGACTAGGCTGTCTGAATAGGATCTTAATCTACAGTCTATGTCAGACGAAGTTTGACGAAGAGAAGAAGATTAGTGGGATACCCTCTATGATCACGAAATAGTGTTAACAAAAAAAAACTAATGTCCCTTTATCGGTCCACTCCTATATCTAGAGAAGATTTACTCTCTTGCGATATGTATTCATTTGTTTGTTTGTCCTGATTATCCAGTGATATGTCACACCCTCCAGGCGTATTTGTGTTTTCGTCTTATATTAACCATACGGGTTTCCGAACCGCCAAGCGTTATATCCAGTTATATGTCCCGCCCCGACAAGCGTTATTATTCGTATAGAGTCACGACCGAACTTACTGAACTTATCCGCTATCTTTTCCCCGATTTCTCTGTTTGCTGCTTGGCCCGATTGAGGTCAGCTACTTGCAACATTGTTGCCAATATCCACCTCACCCATTCCATTCTTTTGTCCCTAAGCAGACCCAAAATATTTTACGGTAATTATTCCCAATATTTGTTGACGCTATAAGTCCTAATATGCCCCATGTTAATTTCTCCTTTACGACAAACGTTTCCACTACCTTTTTGACTGGAATTTCCATTGAGGTTATAATATTCCACTATACTATTGATGGGTAGTCATATTGATGATGATTAGATTGTATTAAAGTCGCTTTTGCAGATAGTTCATGTACGACGATTTAAATTCCGCAATAGCGAACTAATTAATTGTCCGGAGCGGGGGGGGGGGGAGATGATCCTCATCCCCCAACGCATTAATGCACACTGTGTGCTGCTTAATTGTGCCAGGTTTCGGGACATTAAAATCCCACGGGACAATCGATGAGTGGGATTAGAAGCACCGATATTCATCGTTATAAAGTCTGTATCCACTGCTTCGCTTATTGAGGGATTGTACCCCACTTATAGCTAATTTTGATCCCAATTTCCAAATAACAAGATATCTTGCGGGGTTTTGAATGACTGCATCTATGCTGTTGAATGTAGGAAGAAAAAGAAGAGATTTTTTGTGAAGTGGATAAAAAGTCATAATTTATTTCGATTTGATTTTGAGTTATAACGCTTGATTGTTTGGGTCTTTTTTATATAATTTGATAAAGTTGTTTTCCGCATTGCGGAAGGGGCCTGATGACTTATATAGTCACCTTGTATATTTAATTTTGGGCCTCAGTTAATATGTATTGCTGCATGCAATGCCCTAAATCATTGATTGTTCCTGTCAGTCCTGCTCTTGCTAAATCTTATGTTCGCGACCACAGCATGGCATTTTATATCTCTTTAGGCAATGGAATAAGGTGGGCTTAATTCAGTTTAGCTAATTGGGAAGATATCTTCAGGAGCTGACGAGTTAACTTTGGATGATCAAACTGGAGACCTCCACAATTAATATGGCTCAAACGCAAACGCGATAGAAAACATCTCTACATTTTTAGGCAGGAACATTAAAGCTCATCTACTGTATATATATATATATATATATATATATATATATATATATATATATATATATATATATATATATATATATATATATATATATATATATATATATAGAGAGAGAGAGAGAGAGAGAGAGAGAGAGAGAGTAGTCAAAGAGCATATATATTGATACAAAGTTTAAAACCAACCACAGACACCACATTTTCATAACACTTTTATTGACTAACAATTAATTAACAGATAATATAACATCACATTTTTGCAAATAACAAATTTTTGACACGGTTGACCACTTTGTGAAGTGAAGTTAGACTTCCGCTAATATAGGTCATTTAACCATTTATGTGCACTACGTTTTCTAGCAAAAGACAAGATATATTCATAATGGGCACAAAACCATCTATCTGCCTCATGATAGTTTCTGGAAGAGTCACGATCAAACTAAATATTGTAATTTATATCCAAGATTGTGTTGATGAAGAAAATATACCTAATGTTGTACACACACCATGGAATATATGCCTTGTAAGTTTACACTATTGAATCTTGTCGTCTGGGCATTTCTGCTCATAACGTCGATGACGTCGTCATCCAAAGGTTTTAATCCATACAAATAAAAATACTCCACAGAAACATTGTGGGAAAGTAGACGGCTACCGAGCTAGTTCCCGGGAGATAACTGTCATCCGTGTTGATGACATAAGCTAAATGTCCTTTAGGTTTGCGATGAGGACGTTCATCTTTTGCGCCCATGATAGGACACCAAGAAGCGGTGTACGAAATGTCTTAAAATGGTAATAATGTTCCCAGGTCTTCCACTTTGTTATTTTTCTTTTCTTCACTGGTAATAAGACATCAATTCAATCACGACTTCTTGCTTTGCTTGAATATCTCTGTCAAGTATACATCTCTTTGCTTTGTATCCGCAGTATGTTCCAAAAGACTTCGTTGTGTCAGATCTCCAGAGCAGTTAATGTAGGAGAGAAATGATCATTGATGCAACACTGCTTCACCTGAGATGAGACTCCAAGCGTGATCCAGATACGCGTCCAATTTTCGTTACTGAGTCATCATTAAGCATTTATGGTGTTGAAGTCGACTGGTATGATTCATTTGACATCTAAATAATCTTGCTTGGTCAACCCTGTAATTGTTTCTGGTTTCTGTCAGGAAATCGGCAAAAGAGGAGATTAAATGTTGTTCTTGTTCTGACCATCTGGACATCACCACGAGATATTCGGCTTTGTCGTTTTCTTTAGTGTTTAGATCTGCTTTCAAGATATCCTCCCATCCACCAAAGAGGGATAAGTGTCTTCCATAGCTTGTAATAGTCTAGCATGAATTTACTCAAACTGATGACTTCTAGATTATTGGTGAATTCAGCATACAATATGGGAAACGTTTAGGCATCCGAAAATTTCATTAGCAGGCCACGAGTCACTTTAAAAAACTCGATCTTGACACTTCATTTCGTATTCTTCAAGGGTTTGACAAACAGAGTATTGAATTTGGAAGCAGTCGTGTTCACCAGATGTTCAAGGCTAAGATAATAGCCTGCATGAAGTTTCAAAATATAGATATACAGTGGAGCATTGGCTGACACTAGTCGTTGTATAGTGGAGTCTACAGCTTTGTTTTCATTCAAGTATTGTTGCACTTGTTTGTTCAGAACTTCGATCTCATACGTGCTTTGATTTTCAGTTATATTTTTTATTTGTGTATAGTGAATAATCTCGACCAAAGCCACTTCCCAACGGGCGGTGTGGTCCAATTCGATACGCTGAGCTAATTTGGCAGTAAAATGGCACAAACTATTGAATGGAAACACTTCTATGGAATTTGTCACTAAGTAAAGTTAAGTAAGTAAAATTGGTTATTCATAATTTCAGAGTTCTGTTGTCTGTGGGATCATTCGAGGTCAGAGGAGTGACCAAAAGAGGTTTGTTGTTCTTTTATTGGCAACAGTAGGGACAATGATCGTGATCGAAAGACATACTTTGTTACCGTTTGAGCATTTCAAGGACGGATTCAGAAGTTAACCGATGCAACTGCTCAGTAAAATGTTCCATAATTGTTTATCTCCTAGTTGTAAACTCAGATCGGCAATGGTAGCACCGATGATATATGATACAACAAAGATTTGGCAGAAAAAGATTTGCGTTTAAGGCACACGTTCTCCAATCCACATACGCAATGGTTGTTTTTGAATACATTGCACAGAAGAACTCAGTGTATGAGTGCTCACGGTTATAGTGGTTAAGGTTCTCTTGAAGGACATGATGGTCACTTCTTTTTATAGCCGATGGCTCGTGAAGCGTCGATCCAAGACTCCAAACCGGGAAGATATACTTTCAAACCTACCGCTTCGACACGGCTTGTTACCACTTTACGAGATATTCAATCGATAATGCTTTGTTTGTAAGGCAGAAGAACTAGGTTTTGTGCTTCCACCTGATTCCAAAGATGACGTCTGTGATTTTTTTTACAACAGAGGTACCTTTTATCTTTTGTAACTTTTTCATCTTCCTTTCAAGGCTTTCAGTATAGATACTATCAATATTTATATAAATTCTTAACGTTGCGCCATCATCTTTTTCTTTTGACGAATGGGTATTTTTTTCTCCACCATTAGCCGCAGAACGTGTTGATGCTAAGCTAAGCATTCATTATAATGTGGAGAGAAAGGTTCGGTCCTTTCAAGTCGCTTACACACGGTATCGACGATGCCTCTCAAGCCAGTGTAAATCATTGTTATGCATGAGTGAAGGGGCTTTTGACAGAACGAAAAACACGTCCCGATGTTTGTCTAAACGAGAGCGGTCGAATCCTTTACTTTACCTTCCTTTGACGGTAGAAGAGGGATGGTTTCGGGGGACATCTTTCTTTGCTCCAAGGGACATAGCAAAAAATACACTGACATCGATGACTTGGCACACATTTTATCTTATAATTGGAGTAGGTCGTAAGGTTTGTAAACAATCTTTTTCACAACCTCATTGACTATCAATTAGCGAAACAATTCTTCCCTTTTGAAGCTCCTCTTTTCCTTTGACCGAATGTCTTTTTCTATTAGATGTCGATGCTTGGCTGAGTGTTTCTTCGGATCACAAGACTGTTCCTTTCTGGACAGGACAACGACGATGATGGTAGTATGCACTTCTATGAGGGGACATCTTTGGTCATTCAGGAGTACAAAAACCACTGCTTCCTTTGTTTTCCCCTTGTTGTTAATACTGGAATTAGTTGCCAACGGACTAATTCGGTATAATTCTTGCTTCGATAAATCCAATACTCTTTAACAATCCCGATCTCTCTTGGACTTTCATTTTTGGGGCAGGTAATTTGTTCGCAGATACCGCTGCAGCTAAAGAGGATGAGGAGGCTGTCACCGGTGGATAAGGTCTTGGAGACACGGATTTCCATTGTGTCATCAAATTAAGAATGGGTGTCAAATTGGCTTTGACTGTTCAGCACTGTAGAAGTGGAAGAACCTGAGGCTACTGGAGACGCCGTCGTGGTTTGCGAATATAAGGTGGTAGCATGGTAAAAATACATCTCTTGCGGACAGAAGTTATTTTCTGTGGGTTTTTCATTTTCTGGGGAATTTTATGTCTATCGGACTGTGACCTGGTCTTGTCACTGCTGATCTTTTGCTTTTTCTTCCCATATTAAGAGGTGGAGAATGATGACACCTCCGACAAAAGCCCTACCTCTAGGTTTCAAAATGATTTGCTTTTTGATTTGTGTGTATTGCGAGGTTCTGCGTTACGTCAAGGCTACTTTGTGTGTCTCAGAAAAGCGTTTGGTTTGGTGTGTAATGTGAATGAGCCCCTGCATTAACTGATGTGCTGTCACCGTAATCCACCGTAAGACATTTTAAAGCTGGCTTCTACGACACGAGCACGTATTTGTGGATTTTTGTCCTGACTAATGCCGTACGAGGCACGAATAATTTTTGCGGGAAGATGAGATTGAAGGGACGTCATGTTGACGATGTGTGAGATAGACCAAAAGTGTCCCAGGTTGATATACATATTTTTGTTTTAGTTATTAAGTCGACGGGGACACGTTCACGAAATGGCCTTCAGTCTTGTCATCAGTGGTGAAACAGAGGGGTATGAAATTGCAAATAATCGGGGTGTTGGATTTTAAATACACAAGTAAATAGACACCAATGGGGTTTGAGTGTCATTGTCTACGCATGTGGCAGTCAAGGCGTTATTAATTGTTTGGTTAATACTTTCACTTGAGATTTATCACTACAGTTTTTAAACAAGACCACTAATGATTATTATGACAAGTGGTGAGATAACTTTATATTGTTGAAATAATTTTTTGCTGTTGTAAATGGCACTGGCATTACGATGATGCTCTATTGCCAGATGTGTTTTGACTGGAGACTTACACGATCGACGGGAATGCCTTCTACAACTACGATGGAATCGTAGTAGTAGATGAAAAGGCTGATTCTGGCGCAAAAGTTATCCCCATCCTCAAAACAAATACAAATTACTTCTCTTAAGACCTTAAAACACCAAAGTTTTTTCACCTACACAAAAACTAAAGGCTGATTCTAGCGCAGATATAATTGTATAAGGTAATTACCTCTCTCAGTAGATGAAAAGGCTGATAATTGTATAAGGTAATTACCTCTCTCAGTAGATGAAAAGGCTGATAATTGTATAAGGTAATTACCTCTCTCAGTAGATGAAAAGGCTGATAATTGTACCAGAACGGTGCAGGTCAGTTCACAAGTAAGTGATATTATATCTCATCACCAATGATTAATGTTTCAACTGATGATATTAAAAATATTTTATTATCGCGGCTCAATTTAATATCGGACTTACCCGGCTGTATAAAATATGGACTGATGCATCCGGAGATGGAAAATTTCCAGGAGGGTTAGCAGGTACTCAAGCGGGTCAAAATTTAACAAAAAAATAAATAGCATCAACGAAAAGTTAAAAGAAAAACGGCAAACGTGTAAAAGTTTACAGACCAAGCATGATGAAATAACCAGCAAAGCTCTCAAAATGAAAAATGAACTAGATGTACGGCAAGAACTGATCAACAAACTGACCTGTGAGATACAACGGCGAGATCATGTCGTACAACTGTACGAAAAAGCAGTAAATGAAGTTCGCGACGTTGAAGAGACCATTGCCAGGTTAAATACCACCATCGAAGATAATAAAATAATCATAGATGATTTAACATCAACGATAAATCATCTAACTCCTCCGTTGAAATTTAGTGTACTATGGTCACCTTGTAAGTAGAATGATTGTCATCCAAAGTTGTATGAATTTCACGAGACTCATAAATATCTGAACATTGAAACATTTTGGAATGCATTAATCCCCATATAACAGTCAGGTACTAGAGGTTCAAATATTGTTAATGTAAAGGATTCAATTGTTCTCTTATAAAGTATTCATGAAGAGATTATCGAGTCATCTCACTAAAGGTAGGTAGTGGCAGAACGGAGACCATCGAACACGTTCCAGGTAAGCAGAATCTTTCTGCTACCACTCGTGAAGTGATACATCAGAACTGAAATACTTGATTGTATCACCTTCTTCCAAGTAGATAGATCCATTTCTGGTTAACCCTCCTTGGGTAGGACTTCAAAGAACTTTAGGCCACTTTCTTTGAAGGTTTGAATCGACTTTCAAAGTCTCAGTAGTCAGACAAGCGCACAGGGAACGAATATTCTTATTTCAGAGGTTCATTTTGATCAGGTTACGGTGAAACCCGAAGTAGTTTTGCTCAAGCATAAATGATATATGCAGGGTGGTAACAGCATGGTTTGACGTTGAGTATAAAAAGCAAAATGGAGTCCACGATAACGAGTAGAATCGCTTTCTCATATATCATGTTTGACAAGTACAATATTATTTTCCATGGTAGGGGAAGTATTGGTAGTAGTAGAGTAGTAGTAGTCATTGCGATGTTCCCATGATATCCTGCTGAATCACTGAGGTCACAGCGTATGGCACCCATGCAATCGAAAGGCTAAGCATCACACTCCACTTGAGAATCGCCCAACCTGAATTGTTTCTGTTTGAAACGATTCATCTTTGTCGCTTGGAAGTCATAATGAACTTAGAAAGCTTTGGAAGTTTTTCTAGTAATGAAGTCTCGAGCTTGTAAATCTTTCCTTTTTATACGTACTTTTGGAAGTTTTTTCTTTTTTTCTTGCCACCATCTCTAAGGTACCGTCGCTAATGTACCGAAGTGTGATGAATTGAAAGGCCATAAAAAGGTAAGGACAGTGCAGGGACTATCGAGTATGGTCCAGAATAGCTGAATCTTTATACATACTGATTCATAGGCAACGTCATACCACAGCTAATACACTGTACTTCGTATCCTAATCCAGTCTAAGGTTCCAAGTAGACAAATCCTGTTCTAGCTAAAACATTCGAAGCAGTTCATTCTTCTTTCTTCTTCGGCCAGTTATAAATGTTTCCATTCGACTGGCGAATTCACAATAATTAGGCACGAAAACAGGAAAATTCTAGTTGTTGAAGTTAGAGTTCGCAGTGCGTCTCACACTCAATTATTGAATTATTGAAGTCATCTTTCTTGTACGTGAATATCCTCTTCCAACCATTGTTTGATACCAGTGTGTCCTTACGGTAAGATAAAGTGTTTGCGAAAGCTCAATCGCTTTGTTACACAATTTAATAGTTTTTCCAGAGGTCGACTGACGATTTTGTGTGTGACGAAAACGTACAATTTTGTGAGGTTCATAGGTGATCACTTTGAAAGGCTTCTTTCAATACCTCAATGTTTACCTCTTGAATGGTACGATAATTGAGAGTCAATCCTTTTCATTTACACCCAGGTTGCACTGCTACTTGTTGGTCCCGGTATTAGTAGCCGTAGTTTTAAGGACGGCCACTTGCAAAACATGGTATCTTGTCGGTGTGCTCGTCCGTCCAGGCTCCTGCACAATCTCCTTCGATATCAAGGTGACGGTGACCACGACGAGCAAAGTAGATGCAACTGTCCGTGTCAATGTACAACACGATTTCCTAACAATTCCAAAGTTGTGTACAATTTTAAGAGAGCATGGGCTGTCACGTAGGCTCCAATGATGAAATTTCCAAATTCATCGGTCTGTACAATGTCCAGTTATTCTTCCTAATTGACCATTGTGTTAATAAAGGACGTGGAAGAAGCGAAAAGATTCTGTCAAATACCCCTTCTTTGGCAAACACGATTGTAGTGCTATTTGACCCATAAACAATACAAGATCACCTTGGCAAAACGATTGTCGACCTTCGTTTTTCTCTATGTGATCTAAAGTGATCCCTCCCTGGTAGAAGTATTTCTCTTTGAATTAATTATTGGCTTTGGGAGTGTGGCACCAGGAAGGATAGTCACTGGCTTCTTAGTTCAGTTTCAAAAAATAATCCTCGTAATCTTCAAAAATGCCTTTCTGAACCTCGTCGCCCTTGTGGTATTGCTCTGTTTTTGGAATGTGGCAACTTTTGTACACTTCTAACAATTCGTATCCCGTGTCCAAAGTCTTGAACAATTCCACGCTGACCCGCGTTCTTTTCAAAGCGCGTTCTTTCTGGGTGTGCTTACAAGGTTGGTCTTGGTTGCACGTTTCAGTACAAGTACGGCACACATGATACATGGTTATACATTGGCAATGGTGAGGTAAGTCGGGATAATATAAGTCCGTGAAAGGTTAGATTTTACATTTAATCAATCCTTTGTATTATTGAAAGTTTTACTTGATGATGTGTTTTGACAGCAACAGTAGTTGTCCTGCGGGCAAGTGACAATATTTGCACACGTAAGGATGCAGTTAACACACGTCCAAGTATCTGATTTCTTCTCCTTTCTCGACATCGGCGTGGTACAGCAAACAGGGGGCATTTGACCGTCCTCCATAAAACTTGGTCCACAAACTTTCCTCGATACGCTTGTATTCGCAATCAGTTTTTAAACGGTAATCGTGTTCGTGTTTTCCCATTTCCACCACTTGGTATCCATGCTTTTCTAACTTCAAGCGTCGCTGAGAAGAAGCCTTCTGCAAGTCTTCCATGGTACGTTAAAAATCTGATTTTGGGTGTACCGTTGAGGGTAGCATATTGGAAATTCGTGAAACAAGCAGCTGTTAAACTTGTACACTAGCTTAGGATTTTCTAAGTCAAAACCATCCACCGAATACCTTCCGATGCTTTTTCACCTACTTCGTTTCGAGTGTGTTGGGTCCATTTGTCTTCATTGTCACACAAGTAATGTAGGGTTTTGACCGAGTACTGACGTTTGACAAAGTTCGTCGTTTGAAGACGTATGACAGTCGGGGTCTTCTCGGGCATGAACCGTTAGCGGTACACTAAGGAACACACTTTGACAATGGTGCAGGCGTCTTTTTAAGAATAGATCCATAAGCAATTTTTGATATATTCCACAGAAACAACGTAAACATTTCACGTCAGATTAACAATAATTTAACATTTTTTCTTCAAAGTCGAAGGAGTCAGAAATATTAGTGTGGTAGCAAGCGTAGGAAGCTTCTCGTTTTTCGGTGCGTATGTTGTAGGTGTCTTAGCAGTGATCATCAGGCTAATGGGGTAGAACGGTTTGGCTTTGGTATTGAAAAGATGCAGAAATAGCCTTTGGCATGTCATTCCAATTGTTTAGGCAATTTACTCAAATGCTTGGCCATGTAACTCGTGGAATATTTAAATTTCACTTTTCCCATTTACAAGAAAATGAGCTTGGCTCTGTTCAAAATAACTTTTGGAAGTTCGGTGATTTATTCCGTGTAGTATTTGAGAAGACATTTTCTATCGTATTTTGAGAAATTGTGAGTCAGCACAGTGGTATAGCGATGGCAATTTCCATAAAGGCTGATGTCCTCTCGACTCCACATTTTGTCGATGAGGTCTAAGATCCATTTATCAAAATTGGTCATCGTGTTCGATCCCCGAAAGCTTTTTCACGTCCTTTAGGAATCTTGCTAGTGATGGCAAGGAGGTAAGATAGGTTCTTGGATGCGCTTCTCTCATCCTCGATCAGCCACGCAGAAATTAGTAATATGAATGCCATCCTCTTGCATATGTTCGAAATCTAAAAAGATGCAATTGCCTTTTTTCTTATGGTCATTTTCTTTCTACTGTTGAGGTTGATATTTTTGAATGAAACATTCGTATCCTGAACATACGCTCGTCTTGGTACTCTTGGTACGGATGCTTTGTCCACAAGTAGGGCACAATCCCAGCAGTTGACGAGCACGTCGTCAGATGTTGTTGGTAACAGGTTGGACTGACAAATGTTCACTGAAAAGCTGGGCAGTGCACTCGTTTTTGTCATTCGCCAAGACAAAGTTTAGAGGCCAATCATCCATCACATTTCGATCCAAATGCATGTGTTGCTCTCGATTGTTATAACCATAGTCACAATTCTCACAATAGTATCCGCATCCCAGGAATCCGGTGAAACTGGTAATGGTATCGAAATGTTCATCGTGATGATAGATGTGAATGTATTTTCCGTCTTTGAAATCTTTGCCTCGAAACAACAGAGATTCGCACAATTCTTGAACGTGTACTTTCAAGGTGTTTGGTGGAGCCAAGACGTCTTCCTGTACCAGTTCTGCTTCTCGTCATTGTTTAACTCAATTTAATTTTTAAATAGTTTGCCAGGCTCTTCTCTGTTCTGCAGTGTTCTTTTTATCAGCAAAGTTCATCCCACCACGAGACTCTGTTTTGGTTCTGCTAAGGTCGTCCACCTAAACACCTTTTTGGGTTGTCAGCAACCTTTGGGAAGAAAAGCGTTGGCCACGCATTGTGTCGCTTTTCCATCAGTGAAGTGAAACTTATCGTTAAACAGCTAAACATGTTGAATCTAGTAGATAACTTCGGAAGGTGTCAATTCTGATGGTCCGCTAAACTCGACAAACAGGGTCTTCAGACTGTCGTGATAAATGGATGGTATGATGCGATCCTCTTCCTTGGCTCGATATTGAAGTTTCAGTGTGGTTAACAGAGAATCCCACAGATCGATGATGAATCTATCTGTTTTTCTGCAGCTATACGTCGGACTTCAAATCTTTCATTTTCGCTGTGTACGTGTAGGCTGTGGTTCTAATTTTTGTAAAGGAGCGTTTATCCATCTCTCGAATGTGGTAGTAGTTTTGAGGCTTAACTGGTTGTGGATTTTCGTTTGACGTAGACTCTATGTCTATGGCTCACTCTTGTTATCGTCAAACTCGCTGACATGGATCTGAGCCAAGACTTTAGCTAATGTGCGAGGCGATAGCTAACGTTTCTGCCTCTACTTTCTTCTCCTTTCGTAACAAAATAGCGAGATCGTTTCATCTTGATTGCAAAATGTCAAATGACTACATTTTAGACCTGATGGTCCCTGTATATAAATTTACGGTGAGTGTCTTCCCTATAGAAAGAACCAGTATCGTCACTCTCAACCAGAAAGATGGAAGCAGTGGCGTCACGAAAGGGGTGTGAGTGTGCGGGTGACACCATCAGAGTGGTGACAACAAAATGACTGTCTAAAAAATATTTGACTTTAAAAAATTAAAAAAACACAGAGACTGAAAGGAAAAGACAAAGCTAATGAACATTTAAAAGTCATGTGTTGTGAAATTGGATTGTGACTTTTAAAAGAAAATATATCAGAAACAAAAAAGTAGGTGTTTTTTGGTTTTGATTTTTGTAATCCTAACAAGGGACTAAACTCATGCAATCATACACGTACATCATGGGAAGAAGGAATTTGAGTTTATTTTTTACTTTGACAACATTGAGTACTATTCTCTTTTCAAGAGAGGTGGGTGGCCCTGAAAATGACTGTTGGGTGTTTGTTTTGTTGTTTTTTTTAAACAACAAACTCAGGAACGGGAGTCAATGCTCTTTAACTGCCTTATCACTTTGCCACGGCCAAGACATACTTTTACTACTTGGTAGTAATCACTAGTATTGGTATTTCAGGCATAGTGGGACTGTGGACGGGGTTGGAAGGTCTTTTTCTCTTGGGTCGTATTAAAGAAGTCTAATACATCTGTTTTAGACTCCTTAACTGTGCCAAAATATCTAAGTGTATCGTCGCCGTTTCAGATCAGTTTTAAGAAGTTTTGGGTTCCTAGGCACAAACACTAAAATGCTAACACAACCGACAGTTTTTCTTTGGAAGACGTACCCCCCCCACGCACACTTAGCGGGGCCCTAGGTTCGTGCTACACGTGCTCATGCCTTAAAACGGCACTGCACCGTTTGACTTTCAATGTCTTCCTTCTCTCCTAGGCATTGTTTCTTCTCTGCTTCTTCTTCTTCCTCACATTTTCTTCTTGCTTCGTCTTCTTCTCGCTGTTGAATTAGAAAGACGTGTTCTATTTCTTTCTGCTGTTGCAAAAATTTATCCAATTATTCTTTATGCCTCTGTTTAAAATCACTGACGTACTGTATGGAAGGAGAAAGCGGCGATGATGCTGGTACCAGAACAAATTCTTGTGATGAGATAAATCATATAAATCCCAATAAAATTGTTCTCTTTTGGAAATAGATCTGTAGCTGTTTTAGTAGCCGCTGATATGCCATCACCCCTTGTCTCCACGCCCGGTTTACCCCAATTCGTCGTCTTCGTAATTTCCGTCATGTTCTAACAATATCACATCGATTCTCAAATCCCAGACGCTAGGGCATCTATGTAGGGAATGTGACGTCACAGGCAACTCTCTTAGGACTGGAAGACTGACTCCGCACTGTAACTAAATTTTGCAACAATCCGTTTCGATCCACTGTTCCACTATAAATAAGAGCGGTTCACATATTCCATTCATTTGTTCTCGTCACAAGATGTGGACTAACATAGAATCGTCTGCCCTTATATCATCGATGTTGTTCCACCCAATCTATCCCATGTATGTCGAATCACTATGATTAATTACCACGATCACAGAGATCATACTTTGGATACGAAGGATCTATGTGGACAGACAATGTTGTCTGAAGCGAATCTTAATCTATGGTTCAAAGGTCAGACGACTTTAGAGGAAGAGAAGATCCGTGTGATGCACTGTGTGTTAACTCAATGGTGTTAGCAATAAATCCATGGGCCCCGAGTGGCCGAGTGGTTTAAAGCGCTGTCCGTTACCGATCACTGCCATCTAACCTATGTCTGCGTGGGTTCGAGTCTAGGTTTCGGCGAATGTGGATATGTGAGAAAGCTTGCCAGTAGCTTCTCTTGGGTCGGTGGTTCTTTCCGGTGATTTCCCGGTTTCTTCCTCCACCATGAATAGCCTATCGTGTGTTGAAAAATGGCGTTAAGCGCAGCAACAGCAATAAATCCAAAGGACCTTTTTAGGGCCCCTCACCTGCCAAGAAAAGTTGCATATTCTATGTTGCCTAAAATTGCTTTCAGTGGATTGCATTTTGTTTGACAGATTTATGTAAATATGTCTGTATCTCTGTCTATCTCTCTAACCATGCATCCAAACACGTATATATTTGTCCCTAGAGTAGCACGAATTCAGGTCAGCCCCTTGCAACACTGTTCCATCCTAATTGAGGTCAGCCCCTTGCAACACTGTTCCATCCTAATTGAGGTCAGCCCCTTGAATAATTATTACCCATGTTTTTTCCCAGTGTCCAGTACCATGATGTCACCCCTCTCCAATTCCTATTATCCGTAGTCAGGTCCAATCCATGGTCAATATACATTCCCTATGTGGAATTGTCCTTGTCAGTATATAGTCCCACTCCTCTTCGATTCCTTTTGTCCGTAGACAGACCCAATACATTGTCAAATTTCCCTTGTCCGTATCTTGTCCCAATCCTGTTCTTGTCCATATAGGGTAGCAGCACTTTTTAACATGGAAGTCCCATTGTTCGTATATTAACCCCATTTACTACTGGCAGCCCAAATTATTATTGACATTACTAGAGAACCAGATCAGAAAACTGGTTGATCAAAGCAATGCCAGAGATGAAAATTCTAATAAATATGTACCTTTTATAAAATTATAAATAATTCATACCGATTTTGTCATATGACATATTACAACCTCTCTCTCTCTGCTGATCCAGCAAGTTGTAATTTTGGAGTTGCGGTTATTTTTGAAATTCTACGTTTTAGATTAGAAACATCATTTACAATGGCAACTTTATGTTTTTTGAACAACCTTTCTTACAATTAAATAAGAGATCTCAAGTTTCGACGACAAATAACTTGTGAAGTGACTGAGCAACTGTCACTTACATTCATTCTTTCTCTCATGCACACATATTCTCTCTCTCTCTCTCTCTCTCTCTCTCTCTCTCTCTCTCTCTCTCTCTCTCTCTCTCTCTCTCTCTCTCTCTCTCTCTCTCTCTCATGAAACGGTGTATAACATTCATTCAAATGCAAGTGCTAAGTGAACTGAAAGTAATCATCAGTTGGGAGTCCACTCAATTATCCCTCACTTCACGACATTAGCCGAGGAAAGAACAAATTTAAGGTTGACTAGTACTCGAATCTCATCACATGTGTCCGTGTCTGCGTATAAAGTGATATTTGCAAATGCGAAATACGTCTGTCCAGTCTAAACATTGAGACATCTTTTCGGATGTGTGGTCTTAATTCGTCGGTCAGTAACAGCCGAAATTGGCCCGGAGTTGTTTAATCCTGAGTTAAGCCGTATTTAACCAATAGTTTTTCTTTAAGCAATTCCCAATCACCCGTAAAGCATGACCCTTGAATCATGTGCGTTAAGTAGGAACGTTTATCGCCCAATTAGTCCAACACAAAGTCTCTGACCGGGACAAATATGGCGGATTACTGTGCAATTTTTGGTTCACTGACCCAGACAGGATCATTTTTATACTGAATCACTAAATTTGTTTTTCATCTATTTCTTACTTTGATCCGTTATTGAGTTTCGTGCTCTTGTACCTTCCCGAATATGATGTGACTAATGTAATCTCTGTTGTAGAGATTAAGACATACATGCATGCATGCATGCATGCATATGTACATACATACATACATACATACATACATACATACATACATACATACATACATACATACATACATACATACATACATACATACATACATACATACATACATACATACATACATACATATGTCTTGAAGTAAGAGAAACATATCTAGTTACCACTTTTATACACATTCCTATTCATTATCTTTCTTTGCTTTGTCAAACTATATACGGATAATTTGTTTAATTTATTAGCTACCAGATATTGATTCAATTGAAGCATAATTCTACAACATAATCAAAAACACACATGCAAATCAATTTCGTTTGATTCCAAGGTAATTGTTTATAATGTAACAATACATGATTGATATACATATTCCCTGAGGCATTATCCGTTTCAGACAAAAATGTATTAGAAAAAAAAATAGTTTGTAGCCATATTATGCTAAGGAATATTCAATCCCAACATTTCCTGGAGATTATTGAATGTACTTATACATTTCGTCTTGTAAATGCAATAATTGACGATGTAATTCTCTTTTTATCTTTCTCAGTTCTATGTTCTGTCTTATAATCTTGTAATATGTATTATTCGTGTTTTATTAACCTAGTGTAATAATTGCTGAAGAGGAAATAAAGTCATTTAGTCAGTCAGTTATAGACACATAAGCACACACACATACACACACATGCGCGCATATAAGCATGCAAATATATACTCATGTATACATTTGTCATGTAGAAAGAAATACGTATATTTTTACTCTTGTATATGTTTTCATTTCCTTTGCTTTACTATTTCGAAGTCCATGTTAAGACTTAAGACTATAGACGTACTAACATTTTTAAAGTATTATCATCACCAAGTAATATTCAAACATTAGTGCCATCCTAAGCCAAATGCTAGTTTAACTACATATTGGTATGGTTGCATACTCATGAGAAAGCCCCAAATTATTCATAAAGCTGGTATATTATCATTTTTATTAATGTGAATGACACACAATTATTCAGAAGATTTATAAATTAACCTATTTGTTCACATGCAAGACAATAATGTTCAGTGTTGTTATAATTTTTACCCATGTGAAAGATTCTAAATTAGTCAAAGGATTGTAAAAAGTTTTATTGACGTAAAAGATACTAAATTATTCACTGGGCTAGTAAATTATTGTTTTTATTCACTTGAAAGACACACAATTATTCACTGGGCTAGTAAATTATCGTTTTTATTCACTTGAAAGACACACAATTATTCTCATGGTTAGTAAATTATTATTCAAATATTTACCATGCTGGGCTCCTATCTAAGCAACATGAGCACATTGCATCATCATCTATACTTGACATAATGGTACAAATCGTGTTAAAGTTAATTTTGATATTATGCAAGCTCGTCATTAATTTTCGATTCTATATTGATGATTTTATTACACATAGTTTCTATAGAATTCCAAGCACACTAAATTTTAATTATAGTAAATATATTATTGTTCTTGCTTTATAAAGGTTTGAGACATTTTGACCTCACTATCATTTCTAAAAATTTTTGTTCTAATGAAGTCGAATATTATTTAGTTTGTGAATCCAAAACTTATACGCAGTTGAGACAAAATGCATTAATGTCACTATTCGAAAAATAAAAAAAATAAAGTGCTTTTAAACTTTAAAATTATTGAATATAGAAAGTATTAAACGAGTAGCAAATCTAGAAAGTTGTCTACATTATACTTAATAAATAAGATTATGAATAGAACTTTGCCACCCGAAACACACGCACACACACACACACACAAACACCGATAGATAGATAGATAGATAGATAGATAGATAGATAGATAGATAGATAGATAGATGGATGGATGGATGGATGGATGGATGGATGGATGGATGGATGGATGGATGGATGGATGGATGGATGGATGGATGGATGGATGGATGGATGGATGGATGGATGGATGGATAGATAGATAGATAGATAGATAGATAGATAGATAGATAGATAGATAGATAGATAGATAGATAGTATTTTTCACAATTCATACACTCGTACACTTACACATAAAACTACTTTTTCTACATATATTTCATAATGTGTGCGCATTCTTTAACTTACTGAGGCATATTTGCGGTTTTGTATTTTTCGTATTTTGAATTTGTCTACATGTCTTTAAACCCATAACAATAAAGTTCCACTTATCCTTGAAACAAAGATCTCGGGGCTGATCACAAAATTTGTGATATAATCCGACCACCTGGCCCACTTGAGGTCTCCCCTGGATATAGTCTTGATCCCTACTTCACTCGATAGTACGGACTGACAAGTGGGAGCACCGAACCACCCTGCATGTTGGACACTTGATGGAAATAAGTCATCTTTGTGTCTATCCACTCCCCGTTGACAAGAAGCTAGAAGTCTTAGGGCGGGCCTTCTGGTCAACTGTGGTCACTTTCTTTGAGCAACTGCTCCAAACAATTAAGTCACTCTTCTTTGCGGCCATTCATGCTGGGCCGAAGTCAAATGCCTATGGACAACAATGAAAGCACAGCCACTCCTGGAATAATTAAAGAAAATAAAATTGCTTGACACTCGTAATTAAAAATATCATGGATGTTTTCTTTGCCACAGATAATGGGAAGTCATCATCGTGAGGCGATCTGTCAGCGACGCGCTCTTGTTTACATAGCAGGCCGACGATAACATTGCTTACCGACTGCCAGATATAGATTCTGTAACCTCTCTACTCAGCTTTCTCCTGACAAATAGCTAGGTCATTCAGGCAAATAAAAATAGCTTGCAGACGACATATGCTAACCTCCGATGTGAAATCTTGATATTGTCCGTTAATTGCCCCAAAAGTTTTATAAAAAGCTTTATCTTGGTATCATGTTCTATGTGCCTTGCGGTCACACAAGCCAAACTTTGCCATGTGGACCAGAGATGCCTTTGACTTTTCAAATCTGCTTTTCAATTCCATCGTTTAGGCCAATATGACTATTTACAAAGGTACAGACTCTATCAACAAAAGCGTAAAATCGGAAACTGGAAATTTACAAATAGTTGTGTGAACTGCATGTCCACTTTGTTTTCCAGTTCAAATACTACTTAATCGGGACAACCATTATGTATGCATTCAATTTTGAAAGATACCATGCTAAATAGCAGCAAGTACAAATGAATAACAAATTGACTGATGAACTATTTTGATCTGATACGATTATTTTTAATTATATTTATATGTTTACGAAAGAATCACTACTGTTTTCGTGTACACAAGCAATTACCTCACTGTATTTGTGCGCTCTCTCTCTCTCTCTCTCTCTCTCTCTCTCTCTCTCTCTCTCTCTCTCTCTCTCTCTCTCTCTCTCTCTCTCTCTCTCTCTCTCCTTCTTCTTCTTCTTCTTCGCTGGAGAAAGCAATCAAATTTACCTTTTGTATTTCCACAAAAAGAGAAACAAGAAGGTGGTGTTTATAGTGCAATTTATTAACTTCACAACCTTACTCTCTCCCCCCCATAAAATATGGTACAGATAATCCGCGACTGTACATTATTTATTTATTTATTTATTTATTTATATTTTTACAGTTCAATAAATTATACTCAATCAGCAAGAATTTGTTTTTGCTTTGCTAAAAGAAACTACATTAAACCGAATCATTTTTAAAACAACGATACTTGCACACCTCCATAGTTGAAGAAACAAAGACAACACATTCTCTATTGCTCTCTTTGTCATTTGTGTATTTTCCGTTCAAGTATCAGTACTTTGATTGAAGACAGCACACTAACTTGTAAGACAGTACCATAACTATGTTAATGCAAAGAAATCCCTAATTACCCTAATTTTAAGACAGTACCATAATTACCCCCAATGTTAAGACAGTACCCTAATTTAAGACTAGAAGGAAATATGCTATAAAGTTCTAAGTTATTTTTGTTTTTGAAACTATGTAAACTTGTTCTCTTTCTGGGATAGATTTACAAAATCATAAATGTTTTCAACGATTATATATAGCAATTATAATGATTTATACTTCAAAAATGTTTAGTCAAAAGGAAATACATATGTAAATTATTAATTTATAACAGGTTGCATTGTTTTTAAAACATTTCAAACCAAGATTGCACTGACTGAAAATTACAAAAGAACATATTCATACTAAATTATGTTGTTACGTACGTTATGAAGTTAGGTAAATCTTTTAGCGTAAGGAATCAGTGATGTTTGAATGAAACACGTTGTTATATTTTATATTTATTTCAATAAAACATGTTGTTCAGTTTGATAATAGCTATTCGAATGTAAAGGCAAACTTTACATGTAAAGGCAAAATAATACCTTTAATTGTCAGATTTTTTTTCAATTTTACATCGTAAATAATATATTAAACAAATCATAATCTGTTTATAAATTTTTATTTATAGACTAAAAAAACGACATAAATCTACATGTAATTAATATGTTGAAAAACGACATAAATCTACATTTAATTAATATTGAGATACAGTTGTTTTTCGTGCTCTATAGAACTATGCAATCAGATAAATAAACAGACAGACAGATAGGTAGGTAGGTAGGTACGTGTGTGTCATACATAGCCAGAAATTTGAAAATAAAAGTATATGCCAACATAAGTCTATTCATTAGTTATCCCGAAAGTATCAAGGAATGTGTGGGTAATTAATAGTCGCCCATATTTCCGTGAACATTCGCTGACATTTTGGTCAAGGACACTGTTACGATTTGTTAGCACAGGTTACGTTTCCTTGGCCAATATTTGTGAAAACAAGGACGTCTGTAATAATGCTTTGAATAACCACAGCTTCACTATTACAAATACCATGCTGGACATTCTGGACATAAAGAATGAACTGAACAAGACAAATAGTGTCTTCCAAAATTGACGCAATTTAGATTTAAACGAGTAAAATGCGTTTGTGCGCTTTCTGGTTTGTGGAGTAGGTTTCTGGCCTTAGTATGTTGTTGTCTCGTACCTGTCTTGACCGTTTTTAAAGTGTAAGGCAATTTGTATTTAATGGGGATATTTTCTGTTATTACGCCATCTACAAGTCAACACGAATTTGTAACAAATTGTTTAACTACGGCTTACCACTAGCAAACAATGGCCACAGCTGAGCAGGTATCAAAGACGTGAGAGTGTCAGTGCGCAAAATATGAGGATTAACTTCGGGGAAACAAGCGGTTGATTTCGACGGGCAAGTAAACTTCAAACACTCCTTTTTGAAAAAGGTTGTGGCATTGTAATCGCCTAATCCCACCTGTAAACCGCATAATCGAGCAAAGTTAAATATTACCTGAATTAATTATGTGTGTTATTATCCAAAGGTTAACCGGCATGATTGGGGAGGGATCACTTTCAAAGAGAAGGCATGCACGAGTCAAACCAAACAATTAAAATCGAGTCGTCCGATACTGGAAATGATCAAAATCCGGATTTATCTCACTGATTAATCATTTTTTATCGTTGAAATGTTATTTCTATTGATTTTGCACTATATGCAACACAATCATATGTAGAATTATCCATAAATATAGAAGTATTCCGTTTGTGTATGTAAATTATTGAGCTACTTTCAGATAAAATAAATTGTATGTTCTTAAATTCTATATATGTGACAATGTCGTTTGGGATACAAGTGTTAGATAATGTTACGTATATTTGAGAATTGGGGTAGTCATGTCATTCAGAAGCTTGTTAGCAGTCATGTACAAAGAGATTTCCGTCAGTGTTTTAACAAAGAATGTAGACAATGGCCTCAGCATGTCCTTTTCGAAACCACTACTATGTTGCTTCAGTGCTGACTACACACCTACCAAATTACAATGTGCTTTTGGGAGGAAAACTGAGGAACATCGAGGATCACGGTCAATGTTCCTCAGCTAATGAAGAAGGATAGATAGAAATCTTGGGGTGTCTCTCAAACTAGATATATTAAATAAGCAAGTGAACACAGTAAATGACATGACGTCGATTACGGAAACAATCGACTTATTTCAAGTCAAACAGCATATAATTATTTGGATTTACTGCTGACCACCTATTGATTTGTCCAATACCGTCATTTTATTCTCCACCTTATTGTGTAATTGTCTACGTCCGACCTATCTATAATATTTGTTAACCCGAAAAATCAAAACCTTGCTATCATAATTTTATAATAGTGCTGCCAATATTAACTGCTGAAAATGAATGGATGGCTTTTGTTTTGTTCTTTTTAATGCATAAACCTAAACGAAATTTCTAAATTATTACCTTCTGTTGACTTTCACAAAGGTGTCTCTGTAGTATACAAATGTATATCTGAATATATATATATATATATATATATATATATATATATATATATATATATATATATATATATATATATATATATATATATATATATATATATATATATATATATATATATATATATATATATATATATATATATATACATATATATGTATGTATGTATGTATATATATATATGTATATGTATATATACATATATGTTTATATATATATATATTTTTATATAAATGTATGTATATATGTATGTATGTATATATATGTATATGTATATATATATATATATATATATATATATATATATATATATATATATATATATATATGTATATATGTGTATATGCATATTATGTATATGTATATATATGTATATGTATATATATGTATATGTATATATATGTATATATATGTATATATATATATATGTATATATATATATATATATATATATATATATATATATATATATATATATATATATATATATATATATATAATGCCTACTTAACCTATCCGTTACCCCGAAGCATAATTGATGCAATCTATAAACTCTACGTGTCAAGATTTCGTCGTGTCTCAAGGTGAAACAGTCAAACGTTACAGTTATAAATATACAATGTTGAAAGTTATAGTGCTATAACTTTATTATTTTAAATCATGTTTTTTTAACACGTGCTTGTGATTGTTACATTTTGTCTTTTTCCTGACCTCATTCTCATCCATGATGTCTGGATCGGTTTTATGTAAGAAGGTGAAATGATTCTGTGTGAATTTTCTGTCAGTTGTAGTTATCTTTTCATCTATATCATGCTAAATAAATTAATACATTTTCAATATGTTGCCAAAATGTCAGAACGGCTGCTTTATGTGGGTAACTGTATTTTTTAATCAGTTGTTTATTCAGGAAAATATCGTTTTTAGGCTATAATCGATAATTAAACTGCCACTTAACCAACGACAATATCCCAATAAACAATTCTTTTCCGGTAATCCACTAGAAAGAGGAAGTAAAGGAAATCACATAAAGGATCGATACTATATCAGATTTAAGATTTTGAGATAGCATTTGGCACATGTGGCTTTTCTTGATGACTCTTAAAACAGTTTCATATAAATTGAATGCAGACATGGGTCTAATTCAGAGTTAGACGTAATTACATCTAACACAAACGACAATAATAGAAAGCACGTACATTAATTACTTTAAGACAAATTGCAAATACACATATTGATAAGATTTTCAGCACGTGTACATGTGTATAATATAACACACTATTTTCAACACATGTATATGTATGTAACAAAACAAACACACTAAATCTTTTGTTTAAGACATGATTACATGCAAGGAACTAAACAGTATTTTATTTAGTTTACATATGAGTAAAACTTGTTGAAACCTATACAATAAAGCAAGCACTTGACTCCTGGAGCAAATGCATACACACCTGTAATGTTAAGAAAATGGAGGGTCATTTAGAAAAGTAGATTGACCACTTAATCGACACATTGATTTGCGATTTGCCATTGAATAAATGCAAATTTATCGACACACTGCAGCATAGTGCACTATATTAACATACTCTATAACACCTCTAACCTACTTTCATGTTATATGAAATCGAACTGATATAATAAATATAGATGGATAACGATGCAACTTCCGTTTCAAAAAACTTGCAAGCAAAATGGAAAGCATAAGCCATAAACTAGCATCAAGTCTGGCCCAGATTTTAGGCTGCTTCTAAATCTGTAACATTTGATTGTGATTCGCACTACGAGAAAGTAACAGCAGCTAATCTATTTTAGTTATTGATTCAATCAAGAATCATCCGGAATTCATATTTCATCAGATAGAATCATATTGGCTGTCAAGTTTCAAATGAAATTTCCCACTTTCTATAGCAATTTAATATTATTAAGATTTTTCTATACAGCAACATTGGAGTTATTCATCATTCGCTTTTCAGTAAAGTGTGAACATTTTTAATAGTATGTCGAATCCAATTTCTAAATTAGTCGGTTGTATTTGTATCAGCCTTTGGCTATTGTGAAAAAATTATAGGTTACTGAATTTGTATTGAAATATATGAACGAGTTTTTCTGAGCAATACTCACGTTAGGAGTACTGTACTGCTCAGAAAAAGCGAGTTCATATTTTCCTATTATTATATGCATACTGCGTTTCTACATTAGGCTGAATACCAAAAATAACACACTGCGAAAAAACCCCAAAGTAATGGAATTTATCCAGGATTCCAAAAAAAAAAAAAATACACAATTGTAAGCTCAACAGTACACACTAGCATTATTAGTGCACATAGTACATCGCACAGAGACATTTGAACTTTATTGTTTTTCTAGTTGTGATGGACAGGATTTATTAGCTGAGTCAATTCCCTACCTAAAACATGTGAAAAGAGGCTAGAGGGACTGGCCTTGATGCAGCCGCTCATGTTTTTCTCTTCTGTCATTGATTGTCTGCAATCATAATTTTGTAAACAAATATAACTTTTTTGTTTGAAAGTCTCACAAAGACGAAGGATTAAATATTGTTTGCTAGATAATATCACATTCATTTGTTTTATATTTGAAATGTAGTCAAAACTACAGTACAATTTCGTGGCGTGGCTACAATTTTGGAACCCCACATAAAAGTAGTGTGTGATGTTTAGTACGGACTGGTATGGAATAATGGAGAAAAAAATGGGCCAGTTTTTGCTTGGTAAATATGAGAAAGAGTAGTTTAGACAAAGAGTTGTCATTAACTCTTATAAATAAGTCAAGACACAAAACATAATTCCTTTCTCAGGAGTCATTATGCCCTGGAATCATTCCGATTAAAGGACACCTGATCATAATAAATGCAAGCTTGATTGAATACCTGATCATAAGAGTCATCGGTTTAAAATGTACATCTATCAATAATGGATATTTAAAATGTACATCTATCAATATTGGACATTTAGAATAAACAACATGCTTCTCTCGATCTTGTTAAATAGAAAAAATTTTAACAAATGACAAACAACGTATTGATGTTGCGTTTAGTCTCTAAGAGATTTTGTACAAACATTGTTTTTCCACAGTCCGTCACTTTTGAAATTCACAGGTTATCAGAAACCTATAATCTTCAAAACTGTGTATATAATTTCTAAAACAGTTGATTTCGTTTGATTTTTCGGAATCTTTACTTGGTAACAGGCACAAAATAAACATAAATTTTGTAGTGAAGTATTTTGAGATCAAGTTAGTGTCAATGAGAGCCAGGATAAAGAGAACAATACTTTTATAACTAATCTCGTATAAGTTTGTTTTTCATCTACGAAATCCCTTTTGGCAACTGTTAACATTTGTCTCAATTAAAAGTCCTTAGAATAAACTATGTTGGACAGAACATCCGCGATTTGTGTTACTGTATTCACTGGCTTATAAGACGAATTCAACTACACATAATTAGCCAGTGGATCTGAGAATGAGGATGTTGTAGGAAGCAATCAATAGAAAAACATAGACTCTCATCTACATGCACATTATGCTACGGCAGATCAGGATCTTTGTTATTCGCAGTGTGTCTTGACTCATAATCGATTGCATATGGTACATTACTCAGTGGAAACCCTTTTCTGGATTACCGTTTCTGCTCCTTCCGCGGTATCTAGACTCATTGTGGGAGAATCAATTGTTAATGTAAGTATCCGAACGCCTTTTAAACTGAAGAATCCAAACGCCCTTTAGACTGAGGAATCCAAACGCCCTTTAGACTGAGGAATCCTAACGCCCTTTAGACTGAGGAATCCAAACGCCCTTTAGACTGAGGAATCCAAACGCCCTTTAGACTGAGGAATCCAAACGCCCTATAAACTGAAGAATCCAAACGCCCTTTAAACTGAGGAATCCAAACGCCCTTTAAACTGAAGAATCCAAACGGCCTTTAAACTGAAGAATCCAAACGCCCTTTAAACTGAAGAATCCAAACGCCTTTTAAACTCAAGTATCCAAACGCCCTTTAAACTGAAGAATCCAAACGCCCTTTAAACTGAAGAATCCAAATCCCTTTAGACTGAGGAATCCAAACGCCCTTTAAACTCAAGAATCCAAAAGTCTTTTAAACTCAAGAATCCAAACGCCCTTTAAACTCAAGAATCCAAACGCCTTTTAAACTCAAGTATCCAAACGCCTTTTAAACTGAAGAACCCAAACGCCTTTTAAACTCAAGTATCCAAACACCCTTTAAACTGAAGAATCCAAACGCCTTTTAATCTCAAGTATCCAAACACCCTTTAAACTGAAGAATCCAAACACCTTTTAAACTCAAGTATCCAAACGCCTTTTAAACTGAAGAACCCAAACGCCTCTTAAACTCACAGTAGAGGAATTAAATTGTTGATGTCAGTGTCCAAACGCCTTTTAAACTCACAGTAGAGGAATTAAATTGTTGATGTCAGTGTCCAAACGCCCTTTAAATTCACAGTAGAGGATTTAAATTGTTGATGTAAGTGTCCAAACGCCCTTTAAACTCAAGCATCCAAACACTTTTTGAACTAATAGTGGAAGAATCAAAATTGAAATTAATTACGGTTGTATTGACTACATTTTTGATCAATCTTTCTAGCGTAATGTAGTCATACAAAATATATACAATTTATGTTTTTGTTATTTACCGATTGCGTATATATTCAAAATCAATTTTTTCATACAGAAGACAACTGTGTCAGCTCGTTGTCTTGCTTTCCGTCGTATGTCATAGAATTTTTTAAAGGTCTATCTTAAAGCTGAAATACTTATAGTAATGCATAATGATATCTGAAAGTCTAAACATTTTACCATACAATATGATTTGTTCATTGGACACCTGTATTATGCATTAGGCTGTCCAGGTTTTGAATTTTATTCATGATACATTGTTGAATTCATGTTTGTTCTAGCTGAACCAGGTAACGAAACCAAGTTGCATGTCATGAAGAGGTCGTAATCAATTTGAAAATATAGTCACTTCCACGAATATGTCTTCAACCGTCATGCTGCCTAATTTCGTTAGCACAGCGTTATTTGAATTTCATCTTCTATTCGGACTACGAAAACTGATTAGGTTGATTTATACCTTTGACCTATGAGTCACTATCAATTAAATTTGGTAAAATTTCTGCGTGATAATAGTTAAATCGATGAACGCTTTTTAGTAACGTGTTACGGCCAATGCCTAGGCTAAAACACTTTGCTTCAATGTTCCTGGTTTGTGCACATTTGAATTTTAATTAGGTATCTATTTGATAACGGTCAGGCAAAGTGGTCAAAGCGGGGCAAATTCGGTCTTTTATATCGGGAAATGACTGGAGTTCAAATAATGTAGAGAAAACTTTCTTGTTGAAACAGGTGTCATTAGATGCACATTCCACAAATCAGTTTATTAATAAGGAGCGAAATAAGTCAAATTTCCCAAACCTACAATGGAGTGTCTGATAAGAAGCGAAATATGTTGAATTTCCCAACCTCAAATGGAAAGTGTGATAAGGAGCGAAATATGTTGAATTTCCCAACCTCAAGTGGAGTGTGTAATAAGGAGCGAAATATGTCGAATTTCCCAAACCTCAAATGGAGTGTGTGATAAGGAGCGAAATATGTTGAATTTCCCAACCTCAAATGGAGTGTGTAATAAGGAGCGAAATATGTCGAATTTCCCAAACCTCAAATGGAGTGTGTGATAGGGAGCGAAATATGTTGAATTTCCCAACCTCAAATGGAGTGTGTAATAAGGAGCGAAATATGTTGAATTTCCCAACCTCAAATGGAGTGTGTAATAAGGAGCGAAATATGTCGAATTTCCCAAACCTCAAATGGAGTGTGTGATAAGGAGCGAAATATGTCGAATTTCCCAAACCTCAAATGGAGTGTGTGATAAGGAGCGAAATATGTTGAATTTCCCAACCTCAAATGGAGTGTGTGATAAGGAGCGAAATATGTTGAATTTCCCAACCTCAAATGGAGTGTGTAATAAGGAGCGAAATATGTTGAATTTCCCAACCTCAAGTGGAGTGTGTAATAAGGAGCGAAATATGTTGAATTTCCCAAACCTAAAATGGAAAATGTGATAAGGAGCGAAATATGTTGAATTTTTCATCCTCAAATGGAGTGTGTGATAAGGAGCGAAATATGTTGAATTTCCCAACCTCAAATGGAGTGTGTGATAAGGAGCGAAATATGTTGAATTTCCCAACCTCAAGTGGAGTGTGTAATAAGGAGCGAAATATGTCAAATTTCCCAAACCTCAAATGGAGTGTGTGATAAGGAGCGAAATATGTTGAATTTCCCAACCTCAAATGGAGTGTGTAATAAGGAGCGAAATATGTCGAATTTCCCAAACCTCAAATGGAGTGTGTGATAAGGAGCGAAATATGTTGAATTTCCCAACCTCAAATGGAGTGTGTAATAAGGAGCGAAATATGTTGAATTTCCCAACCTCAAATGGAGTGTGTAATAAGGAGCGAAATATGTCGAATTTCCCAAACCTCAAATGGAGTGTGTGATAAGGAGCGAAATATGTCGAATTTCCCAAACCTCAAATGGAGTGTGTGATAAGGAGCGAAATATGTTGAATTTCCCAACCTCAAATGGAGTGTGTGATAAGGAGCGAAATATGTTGAATTTCCCAACCTCAAATGGAGTGTGTAATAAGGAGCGAAATATGTTGAATTTCCCAACCTCAAGTGGAGTGTGTAATAAGGAGCGAAATATGTTGAATTTCCCAAACCTAAAATGGAAAATGTGATAAGGAGCGAAATATGTTGAATTTTTCATCCTCGAATGGAGTGTTTTAAACTTTCGGCGGTTAAATAAATCTTATCCTGAATGACTAAGCAATAAAAGAAGTGGATTTCCAGACAAAATTTCGTTTATTTAAAAATGTTTTATATCGCAAAGGTAGCCAGACTACGTTACGCAAGAGGCGAAGTCTTTAATCCAAATACATGAACTATAAGTCTTAAGCTACGGTTCTGTAAAAGGGTAAAGAGGCTATTTTCAAAAAGAGAAAAGTGAGCAAGGTAAAGTAGTTTTGGACCATACTAATTTACTTAGATATGATAACTTTGAATTCATTTGTCTTGATTGTTATATGACTAGTTTTTTTTTCTAAGAATTTAACACATTCTTTCCTTGAAAGGAATCTTTAGCGAATTGCTTGAATTTATTTGCTTATATGCAATGCGAATCATGTAGGCCATTAACTGTTATTACTACGTCTGTAAATGTTATGCGAATGAATTATTAGTTAGCAAATATTGTTGCAAATATTATTGCAAAGACATGAAGTAAATTTTAGTAATTCATTTGCATAATTAAGTTGTAGATTTTTTGAACCCATAATCGAGCATTTGGAGGCCAACGTATAGTCAAGTTAATGATTTGTTGACGGCAGCGCGTAAGGGTTTATTGTGTCTATTCTTTGTTACAGATTAACTAGGGATGCCAAATAGACCGTAAGGAAGTTAAAATAATCTTCTTTTAGAATTTTTTTTTAAAAATCAGCTGTGGCTGCGAACTGGAGAAACATATCTGCCTTATTTTCTGTTGTATTGCGATATAACGATGTCTGACGTAATAAGATATGAGATTATGTTTTACCCAGAAAAAACAATCAAACTATTTAGGTGACCTATTTCTCTATTTTAAGGGATATTGTTCCATTAAACGATATAACAAAGCAACGCAAAGGAAAAGAGACGTAGGCTGGATCAATATTGCCGTTATGACCCGTTAGAAGCTGCATACAATAAAGACTGTAGGCAGCCTCACATGAGAAGTCAGAGAGATAATTCAATCCCGCAAACAGTCATCAGGTCATGCAAGCATAATGGACAATTGAGTTCGAACACTTGAACTTCAGAGGTAAATTGTAAAACAAAGAGCCGATGACTTTTTAATACATTTTTTGTATGTTTGAAAATTCATTCATTACACTTTCAGAACCTGGTATTGTCTAGTCTGGCAAAATTCATTTTCCCTATTTTAATAGCTGCCAAAGATAGTGTACTTTAGACAAAGTCAGGTAGATTTTTTTGAGAACAAGGGAGCAGTCATTTTAGTTAGCAGTGTGCTAAGATCATTTACAATTTACAATCATTTAATGCCCAAAGAAATATCAGCTACATTATATCAAAGTAGCATAGATGTATGCCAACTTTCGCTCCACTGTGCATGTTGTAAATGCAAACAACTTCACCTTACATACGTCACCCTCTCAAAAGTACATTCTAACTGGTGAGCGCCACCTAAGCCATTACGACATCTGCGTACAACAAGAACTTAGATAACATCAGTAAGCCATTACGACATCCGCGTACAACAGGAACTTAGATAACATGAGTAAGCCAGTACGACATCGGCGTACAACAAGAACTTTTATCTTTAATAAATAGAAACGTTTATTCATTTTTTTTTTTTTGCAATAAATGATTTAAGATTTATTAAAAGATGTCAGTCCTACAGTAAATCTAAAACAACTACATCATATATTGGATCACCACGTCTCGTTTGAAATCTGGCTTTGTCTATCATAAAAGCTTTCTGGTTTTCTTTCTTGAATCATCAAAAATTTACCTTGAAAAGTTTACTAGATCAAGTTGGTGGAAACCCATACAAATTTGTGTTTTTACCAACAATTCATTCTCTTTCCAAGATTTATCTTAATATCGGGTCTGATGTTGATTATTTCAATGTTATCATTATAAATATGTAATTGGCATATCTACATCTATTCCGAAATATTAAATTACATCATTTTATGTTTGCAATGAAGGCAGTATCATTTGTGTTCTTTTGAATGTTATTTTTTGACACGGATGGCTTTGATAACTCTATCCTAACTCACAGAAATCGCACAGAAATATGCATTAACATGATGACATAGTTTTGATAAAGCATGCGCAGAGCAGATATCAGTCAGCAGTTAAAATAATTCAAGATAAGGAAGAAATTCAATTTATTATTTTGTACACGCTTCACAGCTTCACTATGTTGAGTTCCACTTGCGTTAGTGATCATTCGCTTAAAATAGATGTAGATGTTTTCTCTTCATGTCTGAATCCTTACTTTTTGGTGAATTGTTAACATCGGCATATAATTTATATCTAGCTTCTGCTATCAATTTTTTTCTTTCTGTCTTTTTGTATTCTGTAATTTACTGTTAGAAGTTTGTCTATTTGTATTTGTGCGTGAAGATGGAAAGAGATGTATTTAATGGCTCTGACACATAAACACTTACAGGTGCATCCAAAGTAAGCTTTCTACCATTGTGCAATAATTCTGCACTATTATTTCACCAATTGTATCATTATTGATCTCTTAGTTTAAAGGTACTACTGAAGAAGAACACTACAAGGTTTAGTTTAGGCGCTAATGTAAATGTTTAATCGCACATTCTTTATGCAAACTGAAATATGGTTTTTGATCTTCCTCGGACTAATGATCTCTACAACGTTAGTGTCTGAAGTTCTCTTGTTACATTTTGTTTTCTTATTTTTCAAAACCACAATTGTGGCATTTGATGAATTGCAATGATTAGAGTAGCAAGATTTTGAATAGCGCCGAAATAAAATATTGCTAAGAAAATAAACATATAGCAAAGTTTTTGCAAGTCTTTCTTAGGAATCATTAAATTTGCATTTATTCAGTAAAATTTGAGTGAGGCCCCTATTATAGTAATAATGAACAGCAATAATTCAATCATTCTACCAAATGGTATGCATTATTATTCTGTATTTGCTTATTAATGGAAGAAGTACAAGATACATAAAATTTTGCTACCATTATTTGAGATTTCACATATTCCACACATTGCGTTTTAGATTGTTAAAGCTGACGAATGACTGGATCCAAAGATGCATGTCCTCCAATGAAATGGATCATAAAGACTTAAATTAGTTGATATAAACCTTTCCCCTCTGAGCATCAAATTCGAACACACCTGCTTCTTATTGACCGAACGGGAAAAGTTGAGGCAGCAAAAGTTACGACATACTGTAGAAAATTTTCCCGAGATTCTAACGTCAAGATGCTAACTGTGATGCCTGTTCAAAAAAGCTGTTTGCAAACAGTAAAAAAACGGGGACGAAGACCATAATGGCGAGTTTGCTCTCGCAAGCATCCATTTCCACCGTAACGCTATATCTTAGTTGCAATTACATAACTCACCAAATCCTCAACTATGAGACCGTTATCATGTGAAAATGATCTGATGTGGCGAAACTCCTTTGTGATTTGAGGTTTTTTAGTACCTGAGCTGTTAAGTATTTTAAAACCAAACCATGTACAACTTTTCACATCAGTCAATATAGACATGCTTAAGACAGTAAGAACGTTTAGCATATGTTTCATATGAGCATGAAGTTGGCAGTTAAGAAACATTTCCATTCCAGACTGGTCCTCTCTCCGGAGTCTATATGTCAGTCACTGTCTGTAATGTGTAGACGTTTGAAGAATTACTGAATCCTAAAGTTGAATAAAGTATGCATTGAAGTTATCAGTCTAGCCAGAAAGGTCTTGGTAAGGTTAACTATGTTATTGTTCTTATTTCATCTCTGAAACATTAAAGGTCCTAGGTTTAATCTTCAGTCATCGTAACGGTATAGTGTCAAAAAGTACGTTAGAATTACCGACTGTAACGGTTTGAGGATGCCTTATGTTAAATAATTGATTTTCAAAGTAAAGCTAATTGTATCGTAGTCAAGGCAGTAAAAACTGACGAAAGACATTATTATTTGGGGAGAATTTAGAAAAATTTACTTTTGATTGGTCAGTTAAAATTAAGGCGAACACTTTAGAATTAATGAAATATTTAAGGTAGTAGTTTAGCTCAGATTTCTTTAGTCTGATTTTCATGTGAGAAGACAATGAAGGCTTTGTGGGAAACCCAATGATAGTTTTCCCTCGTCAATAAAGTAAAACGGCCGTATAGCTAGTCTTGAAAGGAAAAGACAGGCTATAGTGCTAGGATGCACGATAGTGTGGAAAAAAGAGCAACAAGGTACGCAATCATAATTTCCATATAATATTTTATTACGTTTGTTTTCTTTTATGCAAATGTGTTTGATATGCTTATCATTCATGTATATATCGTGTATTCATTTCATAGGACTCTTTTAATATGTTATTTTGTTAAGCAATTTAATTCTTTTATTAGTTCATTGATAACTCTGACGGATTTTTGATGTAATCCTAATTCCGAATATGTATAATTTTTTATGGTTATATAAAGTAATTTCCTTTGTCTATAAGATGATACTGTTTACATTGAGTTAATGATAATTGCATATTTATATATGATTTTGCAATCCCTAAATGATCTTGCATGTTAGTAGTTACTGTAAGCTAGAAATTTGTTTATCTTACACAATAGTAATCGAACATTTTTATCTTTTTGAGTGGAATTAGCTCGCTATTAGGACACATATAGTAATGTATACTGATATACACGGCGGTTGTATTACACACACCATCCACGTGTTAATTGCTACTGTGAAATGAGATCTAATTTGGTCAGGCTTGGATGTATTTATGAAAGTATATTACAGGGGCCATTAGTAAGGACCGTTAATCGTAAGGTCACATTAGGTCAGAATTTATGCAGTGTGGATAGCTATTTATGATTCTGAAATAACGAAAGTGAGAAATTTTATATATAATCAGATAGGTGGTGAAAACATTTACCGCTTTAGCCGTAATATTGTCAATTAAGGAAACAGCATTTTATATCCATTCACGAGAACCCAACGAGGATACATCAAAAGGTAATTCAGCAAATAGATTGTTCAGAGTAGAAAAAGTCTGATGAAGAACCCTTAATACATGCTAGACGTAGAATATACCAAGCCTAAAGAGGAACGAAGCCAGGTGATACAGGACGGTGTGGACATTGTACCAATTTCATCACTTATTACTGTCATGAACGAATCCGTAAATTGAACACTGCTATTAAATTCCATTAACTTACATATGTTGCATTGAAATAGCAATTCTTAGTTTATGGATTAATTAATTAAAAATTCATTTTATTTTATTGTTTACGGTCGCTCGTATTTGTTTATTTCTTTTCAATAGTCTTGCTTAATTCTATGTCAATATTCTATCTACTCATACTGTGCAAGAACATCAAGGGAGGTTATTCCAAATATCGCTAAATCAATTAACAGTGCACTACACACCAACCTCGTTACGCTCTCTCTCTCTCTCTCTCTCTCTCTCTCTCTCTCTCTCTCTCTCTCTCTCTCTCTCTCTCTCTCTCTCTCTCTCTCTCTCTCTCTCTCTCTCTCTCTCTCTCTCTCTCTCTGAGCATTTTCAGTTCATACAAATTAAATAAAGAAGGGGGTGTGGTTTTAATGCCGCTATGGAACTATTCAAGAAGTTTTTAATCAGTAGTTATCAATCATGATAAAATAATATGAATTGAAGTGCTTTTTGAAAGTTACTGGAGATTTTTCTACTTAAGGTCTTTTCCATTTACTAATCAAAGGAAAGTCATAATGGCGAGAATTACGCAGTCAGTCAATACAGTCTGCTTTATTTCAAACAACCAGGCGTCTATATGCAGTGCTTTGAAATATACTCAATTAAAAAGGTTTATGTTCGAAGCATTTCACCACCACCACCACCAACCGCCATTCACAATACCACCCACGATTAGAGTACAAATATGATGTGATTTTAAATGATGTAGAAATAGCATGACAAATCATAACTGAAATTGTTGCTGAATATTCCTAACACAAAGAAAGACTATGCGCGGTCAACAAAACACGTATATATATTTTTTTAAATTCTGCACATACTGTTGGCTACTCTAAAATGTGTTTCACAAATGTAAATATATTACAGTTCTCCTTTTCCCTCATTACAAATATAGTTGGGTAGTTTCCAAAGGAATTCGTCTACCACTCCTGTCTGTCGATAGACGGCGAGCTTCTACTGTGGAAATATAGACTTGTTTTCTGTTTTAAAAGATTTTTCAAATGTGCAAAATTGTTTATACATGAAGCAAAACGTTTGCTAGTACACCTGATCCATCTTAGTAATTTATGATTCAATAAATTAAATGTAGTACACCATATTTACCACTATCTAAAAAGTGACCATCTTAAAGAAGTCTGGATCGGATCTGTGGTAACTTAGTGTAATTGCGCTGAAAGTAACTAAACGTGAGTAATTCATTCTCATTGAGCCGATGAAGTGATTTTTACTCGTTTAAATTGTACTTTACTGACTATTTTAATATATTGTGAATTTAAATACCAAATTTGAATATTTTATTACGTAATTAAGATTGCTGAAAATGTCGAGGACTTAGAATATATTTGTGAATGGTATGAGATGATTATATAAATTATTGCATATATTTGAATGGTTGTACATATACATGTAAATGCACGGTTTGCTATCAGTTCAGAGCAAAATCTTTACATGTATTGCTAGTACAGAAGATCATATAAGACTCTGTAGCTGAAACAAAATATATGTGCCTCTATCAATAAAGGAAGGTGGAGGATGATGATGAAGATGACTTTTAATGGCAATATGGTAGTAGTAGTAGTAGCAGCAGCAGCAGTATAAATAGCCGTATAAATAGCAGTGTTAGTAGAAGTAACAGAGGTGCCAGCATAAATAATAGTTGAAGCAGTAATAGGTGTTGCAGTTTGTAGTAGTATTAGAGGTCGTTGATCTTGTTTCAGGGCTAACGCCATTTTCTAGGGTGAGATAACTGGTGGAGGAAGAACCATCCCCCCCCTGCAGGAAGCATACTGACAGCTTTCTTACATTGATCGACTCAAACCTATCTGGATAGAAGTGAGATGGTTGTGATCGTTAAAGGCGAGCGCTTTAGACAACTGTCTCCTTATTGGTAATGATTATGGTATAATTTATATTTATTTTAATCCAATAGTTAAAGCTTTAAAAGCATCTTCCTTATTGGAATAATATATTGACTTCAAGAAGAGTACTGCATGCCTGCTGCTGAGACATTAGACTTTCAATTAAAAGGGCTTCGAAACAAACAATGTTGTAAATGAAATGCTTGTTATGTCAACGTATTATCTATTATTGTCAATACAATATATGTTATGACCTCGTGTATTGCATTAGCGTAAACTCTAAACTCCCGAATTGATAAAATTACGTACTCCCTTGTTATGTGAAAATTACCAAAGTCAAATTTTATTCTTCAACAGAAAGTCAATTCAATATTGCAAGTTTGAATATGTGACTAAAGAACTCATTAAACGGAACACGGTATGCTTTCTTGGTTCAAGCCACCCACAACGATTGCCTAGATTAAAATTCGAAGGTGGAAAGTTCCTCCTTCTTAGCAACAATAGATCTGGACCCATGCAAAAAGCAACGTTACTTAGTCGATCGTTCAAAACCATCTGAAGATTATTGTTTCTACAGCCATTTTCAGTACATCAACGACGAAGCACTTGATGAAATGGTAGGAATGCATTTAAACAGCCCTGAAAAAAATCATTTGCCTCTGTTCTTGCAGGTGTAAAATTGTGATTACCCTAAAAAACCGAAACAGGTAAAAAGACTGGGGGTACACATCGGTGACACATAAGTACCCGTAAGAGACACTTCATCCTCGATAATGGAGGTCATACAACAGATCTGGCAACTTCAATAAGGAAAAACTTTAACACGTGTTAAATCCCCATTATAATACCATATGACAGCTAAACTCTAAAGAAGGTATTTTGCGTTTATATCGATTAGTCGCCGGCCATTCAAAACAGGAATCAAATACTTATCTATCAACAAAAGCATGCGAACTTTGATCGTATTTAATTGACATGAAAGGTTCAAACCCATGAGAAAAGATGTTTCATCTGTCAACAGTGATGTCCCGTCCACTTTCTTGATTGGCAAAACTTATAATTAGTGTTTTATTCAATGCATACGTCATAAATCAAAGGTAATACATTTTAACTCTAGCATAATTCACAGCCTGTAAAAGTGGATGACGATTGTATTTTATTGAAAGGTCTGATGGCCACACGCGCGTTGTTGTGTTAAAAGAGCCAAAATAATGAAAGGAGTCCTTGTTTCAGTGTAAATAAGCAACGTGTTCTAACCAATGAAGATAAATATATCTAAATGATATGACATTTAGCACCTCCTAGATCACTTTCCAATTACCTGTGAAAAATCATCGTGGAGCAATAATCAATCAATGTCATATAGATGAGATTAAACCATGCTCGAGAAATCGAAATTCAACTTCAACGTCAAAATGTTTATACATCACCTAAAGTTCGTTGAAGGAACCAAAATCAAGAACGGAGACTTATTATCAAAATATGAGGCATAATCCTTAGAGTTTGACATCATTCAGATTTAACAAAAAGCAATGTTATTCTACGTTATTGGACTCTCTTCAAAAATCGTGCTCAAAAATTATCTGAACATAGAGATCTTATATAAGTTGACAACAATCTTACCTAGAAGCGACAATGATACATGTTTGGAGGTGTTGTTCAACATCTTTATAAAATTAATGACTATTTCTAGTACCTCTACTGTATATTTGGCATCCACAGTGTATGTACACCTCTTTAAAATATTTACCTGACTAATTGTACATCCATAAAGCTGCACTATCTTTTAGACAGAGAATATAGTAACGCGTGTTGATTAAAATGTGTTTATTGAACGATAAGCAAATTAAACAATGATCAAAGAATCAAGATTCCGAGATAGAGCACAAGTCAGCAACAATGATCAAAGAATCAAGATTCCGAGATAGAGTACAAGTCAGCATGAAATATTTATGATCTTGGTTCTAAGTGTTGCCATGCCAACGCAGCCTTCCTTCCTCGCTGTGAAACCGTTCGTTATAATGCTGCGCTCTGATAACCCTTTTATGTTTATATATCACTTTAATGTGGTCAAAATGTTTTCTATCATTGATACTTAATTTATTACATTTTAGTTTAGGTTTTTGTTCGTAGGAAACAGTGATAATCACATCATCATTAAAATCTCCTTGCATTTTAATAACCGCTAGGACACGGTCTTGTTTGAACACCTCTCAGTATTTCGCTTTTTCTCTTATATCAGTTACGATGCCCGTATACAACGCTAGAAAGATGGTGGACTCTGTCGTAGCCAGTCCTTCACTAATCCTTTTCTTCAGAATATCATTTTTTCATAGCCTTAATGTTTAGTATTAAGCAATCTCCTACTCTGAGACAAGTTATTGCAAATGTTGCAACAGTGTATTGTTGCAATTGGAGTAAACTTGGAATTAAACTTGCTAGTCTGGCTGATGATGAAAATGCTATCCCAAATGGTGTGTGTACTGCTTGCAGTTATGTTGATCATAACCCATCGATTATTATTAGTATTGCGACTTGAAGAAAGTAAAACTGTTGACAAAAATGTAATACTGTAAATGTAACATATCTCTTTGCAGTATTTTTTTTATGTGTGTGTGTGTGTATGTGTATGTTTGTGTTGTATAGTGTTCGGGAAAGACATGTCTATACAGACATGTTTATTGCATGCCTTACATATTGCAACATGTCTCTACAGACATGTTTATTACATGCCTTACTGCAGTTAACAAACAAAGCTATAATAACTCCGTAATATTAACTTTATCTCTGATAAAATTAATGACTGATACAGCAGAAGGAAAGTTTTTTTTTTCCCAGACAGCACTAATTCCAGAACACTACAGTGTATCTTCATACTGTTGTCAAAATTTCTCAAATTCTCCGTAAATACACTTATAAAATATATTGCTTGCGATGCATTTGAAAATAATGTGACTTTCGTTTAACTTAAAAATTAGGAAATTGGATGAAAAGTAACTTTAATTTAGAATATTTTACATGTGGAAAATAATTATTATTGAAAATAAAAGTGTTGGCGAAAGTTCCTAAATCCGGGAAATCCTCGAGAATTTCCTAAATGATGCCATAAGAGTAATGACAAGAATCAAGATAGTATGATGAAGATATTTTTTCATAATGCTAGTTTGATATTGCGAGAAAATAATCCTTGTCCAGCAAATCATTAGAAGTATATTAATCCTTGTCATGCAAATCATTAGAAGTATATTAATCCTTGTCATGCAAATCATTAGAATTATATTAATCCGTGTCATGCAAATCATTAGAAATATATTAATCCTTGTCATGCAAATCATTAGAAATATATTAATCCTTGTCATGCAAATCATTAGAAGTATATTAATCCTTGTCCAGCAAATCATTAGAAGTATATTAATCCTTGTCCAGCAAATCATTAGAAGTATATTAATCCTTGTCATGCAAATCATTAGAATTATATTAATCCGTGTCATGCAAATCATTAGAAATATATTAATCCTTGTCATGCAAATCATTAGAAATATATTAATCCTTGTCATGCAAATCATTAGAAGTATATTAATCCCTGTCATGCAAATCATTAGATGTATATTAATCCATGTCATGCAAATCATTAGAAATATATTAATCCTTGTCATGCAAATCATTAGAAGTATATTAATCCTTGTCATGCAAATCATTAGAAGTATATTAATCCTTGTCATGCAAATCATTAGAATTATATTAATCCGTGTCATGCAAATCATTAGAAATATATTAATCCTTGTCATGCAAATCATTAGAAGTATATTAATCCTTGTCAAGCAAATCATTAGAATTATATTAATCCGTGTCATGCAAATCATTAGAAATATATTAATCCTTGTCATGCAAATCATTAGAAATATATTAATCCTTGTCATGCAAATCATTAGAATTATATTAATCCTTGTCATGCAAATCATTAGAATTATATTAATCCGTGTCATGCAAATCATTAGAAGTATATTAATCCGTGTCATGCAAATCATTAGAAGTATATTAATCCTTGTCATGCAAATCATTAGAAATATATTAATCCGTGTCATGCAAATCACTAGAAGTATATTAATCCGTGTCATGCAAATCACTAGAAGTATATTAATCCGTGTCAAGCAAATCATTAGAAGTATATTAATCCGTGTCATGCAAATCACTAGAAATATATTAATCCTTGTCATGCAAATCATTAGAAGTATATTAATCCGTGCCATGCAAATCACTAGAAATATATTAATCCTTGTCATGCAAATCATTAGAAATATATTAATCCTTGTCAAGCAAATCATTAGAAGTATATTAATCCTTGTCATGCAAATCATTAGAATTATATTAGTCCTTGTCATGCAAATCATTAGAATTATATTAATCCGTGTCATGCAAATCATTAGAATTATATTAATCCGTGTCATGCAAATCATTAGAAATATATTAATCCTTGTCATGCAAATCATTAGAATTATATTAATCCTTGTCAAGCAAATCATTAGAATTATATTAATCCTTGTCATGCAAATCATTAGAAGTATATTAATCCTTGTCATGCATATCTTTAATAGTATATTAATTCTTGTCATGCAAATCATTAGAAGTATATTAATCCTTGTCATGCAAATCATTAGAATTATATTAATCCTTGTCAAGCAAATCATTAGAATTATATTAATCCTTGTCATGCAAATCATTAGAAGTATATTAATCCTTGTCATGCAAATCATTGGAAGTATATTTGAAACTTTCTGACCGAGATATTTTAAATATTTAGTTTTATGGAGCAGTGTCATCAATTCTATCCATTTAGATAATATTCAAGTGTATAGTTTTTAAAGCGACAATATATAGAATTGCTTGATTAAAATTCTTCTTCTTCTTCTTCTTCTTCTTCTTCTTCTTCTTCTTCTTCTTCTTCTTCTTCTTCTTCTTCTTCTTCTTCTTATTATCATCATCATCATCATCATCATCATCATCATCATCATCATCATCATTATTATTATTATTATTATTATTATTATTATTATTATTATTATTATTATTATTATTATTATTATTATTACCCATTGCATGCTTTGGAACATTAATAATCTGTATTTTTACTGTTGATAAAACGTATATTGGTTGTACTATTATGAGAATCAATTTTATTGACCCTCTAAGACTAAATGTGAATTAATTCATGGCGTAGTCCAGATACTTAAGTATAAAGTTGTTTGTTAAGTATAACCTTGTTTGTAATCTGTTCATTTACATTTCAATACACAGCCTACTTGACACCTTTAATAGCTAGAGAAGGGTCAAGAGACGGTTCATGTAAGTAAATGAACAGTAAACTTAATCTATCTGATTAAAAGTTTAAAGTTCAAAAAAATGTTATGGGGGTGAACATTCGAGTCAAATATGTAACTTTATGTTAAAGAGTGAACGAGTGCAACAACGCTGCATTTTGCACGCCAGCCAGCAAATACTGCGAACGGTTTATAGCTTATCAAATCTTTATTTTAAAAAAAATCTGGGCTCCAAACTTAACTATTTTATTAATTTTGGTCAACTGAAGAATAAAGGATATTTCCTGAACGTGTGCTGATTTATTAAACTTGCACTTTGATCAGATACGTGATATTTGGCTGTAAGGTATTCACAACAGATAAAAAGGTATAACATCTTTTATTAAATGATTTTTGTTACGTTGTCTTTGGTTTATTGTTTTCTAGTAAAGAGTGCCATACAATGTTACTCAGTTCGACACTTTGCAACACAGATGCAATTTTCAACACCAAAAGTTTCGTATACTTATTACTTTGTAAGGAAAAAAAAACAAGCGTACACGCAAACCTGATCAAATCATCTGAAGCGTTTGCTTCAAGTTTGATTTTTCTTAAAGTTTCCCCCCTTAGACATATATAAGTGACGTTGACTTTAAAATAGAATCCTTAGCATTTTAAATTTTTCGACTTGTGCCCAACTACTTCAGTATTTCCAGGTGTTTGGTACATCTACTATCTACATCATTGAAGTGTGGCACTGATTTAAGGAACAAATTTTAAAAACTCCAGTTTAGGTAAGATCACGTGAGCTGCAGTGTGTTTGTTTTTGTGCTCCTTGATTTATATAATATTCCAAGATACATCAAGGTTATGCTCCTTGATTTATGTAATATTATGAGATACATCGACCTTGTGCTCCTTGCTTCCGAGTTACGTCAACCTTGTGCTACTTGCCTTATGTAATATTCCGAGATACATCGAACTTGTGCTCCTTGCTTTATGTAATATTTTGAGTTACGTCAACCTTATGCTCCTTGATTTATGTAATATTCTGAGATACATCGACCTTGTGCTCCTTGCTTTATGTAATATTCTGAGATACATCGACCTTGTGCTCCTTGCCTTATGTAATATTCTGAGATACATCGATCTTGTGCTCCTTGCTTCCGAGTTACGTCAACTTTGTGCCCCTTGCTTTATGCAATATTCTGAAATACATCGAACTTGTGCTCCTTGCTTTATGTAATATTCCAAGATACATCAACCTTGTGCTCCTTGCTTCCGAGTTACGTCAACCTTGTGCTCCTTGCTTTATGTAATATTCCGAGATACATCGACCTTGTGCTCCTTGCTATATGTAATATTCTGAGATACATCGACCTTGTGCTCCATGCTTTATGTAATATTTTGAGATACGTTAAACTTGTGCTCCTTGCTTTATATAATATTCTGAGATACGTCAACCTTGTGCTCCTTGCTTCCGAGTTACGTCAACCTTGTGCTACTTGCTTTATGTAATATTCCGAGATACATCGACCTTGTGCTCCTTGCCTTATGCAATATTCTGAGATACATCAACCTTGTGCTCCTTGCTTTATGTAATATTCTGAGATACGTCAACCTTGTGCTCCTTGCTTTATGTAATATTCCAAGATACATCGACCTTGTGCTCCTTGCTTTATGTAATATTCTGAGATACATCGACCTTGTGCTCCTTGCTTCCGAATTACGTCAACCTTGTGCTCCTTGCTTTATGTAATATTCTGAGATACGTCAACCTTGTGCTCCTTGCTTTATGTAATATTCCGAGATACATCGACCTTGTGCTCCTTGCTTTATGTAATATTCCAAGATGTATCGACCTTGTGCTCCTTGCCTTATGTAATATTCTGAGATACATCGACTTTGTGCACCTTGCTTCCGAGCTACGTCAACCTTGTGCTCCTTGCTTTATGTAATATTCTGAGATACATCGACCTTGTGCTCCTTGCTTTATTTAATATTCCAAGATACATCCACCTTGTGCTCCTTGCCTTATGTAATATTCTGAGATACATCGATCTTGTGCTCCTTGCTTCCGAGTTACGTCAACTTTGTGCCCCTTGCTTTATGCAATATTCTGAAATACATCGAACTTGTGCTCCTTGCTTTATGTAATATTCCAAGATACATCAACCTTGTGCTCCTTGCTTCCGAGTTACGTCAACCTTGTGCTCCTTGCATTATGTAATATTCTGAGATACATCGACCTTGTGCTCCTTGCTTTATGTAATATTCTGAGATACATCGACCTTGTGCTCCTTGCTTTATGTAATATTTCAAGATACATCAACCTTCTACTCCTTGCTTTATGTAATATTCCAAGATACGTCAACCTTGTTCTCCTTGCTTTACGTAAGATCTGGTGAATTTCGGTGATTATTGGAAATTGGATAAGTACACAATGCCGCTGAGGTTGTTAGAGTCAAATTATTTACTAGTGTCAAATACTTTTTTTTCTGAAGCGACATTATTTCGATCAATATAACAAATATATTAAACATATTTTGAAATTTTCTGGCTTTAGAATTCTACATTTTCCAAATTTGACGAAATTTGCATGTCGCCAGGCATATAGACCTTCTAACAGATAATGAAATTCACTATTATTCCAAATCTCATCCGAAGCAAAACCGGTTTCACGAGTGGATAAGCCTGGCATTTTGTAGGAGAACGGTAAATATTAAATATGTAATTATCTACTTGGTCTATGTTCGTTGTTTGGTTTCGCTAAATAACATGTAACCTAGTTAATGAATATCACCAATTGCTCTAGAAAATGCATTTATAAAATAAAAACAAGAAATTCAATTTTATCACAACGCTACTATATCGTACATAGCTCAATAAATTCGTAAAAATCAAACCCCATCACATCAACTGTACTGTATGCCGATTTTTATCATTTTTTTTTAAAGATCCTAACCTACATAACGTTGTTTTCTCTGGACACATTATCGCAAATGTCGTAGGAATTTCATGTATTTAAATACCATGTAGACAATATAATTTTGTCCTATTCTAGAAACAAATTCCTTTAAATTTTCATACATGTTGCTTATTTTATTTATAATTTTAACGGCAGTAACTCCAACTTCCATAACGCCCAAGATTTCATAAAAGATTCACCGACAAGAAAGGAGATGTTTAAATGAGTTTACGTAACAACGCTTTATAAGTAGTTAGAGCGTTCATCTCGGATGCGGAAGAGCGCTGGTTCGAACCTCGGCCGAGTCATGCCAAAGACTTATAAACATAGTACTTACAGCTGCCTCGCTTGGCAACCAGCATTAAGATATTAGTGTTAGGACTGGTCGGTCTAATGTCAGGATAATGTGACTGGATGAGATATCATGCTACATGTCTGCGACATGACGCATCAGTGCTAGACATCATTATAAACTGCCACACTGCAGATATCGTAGCGTTATGACTAAAAAATTGTTTAAGCTATGTTTAAAGTCCGAACACGCATGCGTACACACACACACACACACACCTTTTACATGAAAAATGTCATAAATCGGTCATTAGTCGCGAATTGTTTCAAAATTTATTTCCAAGGATATAACATTCATAACGTTACGCAGCGTCCATATTATACTAAACATAACTTAATCCAATAACCAAATATAATGCTTGTGTGTAAAATAAATTGCATTTGGGAAGGAAAATAGTTTTGATTAAAAATAAATGATTGTTTGTCCTAAATATGATACACTAGGTTTTGTTAGCTTTCTAATCTTAATTATAACAATTTGCCTGTAATGACTGTGTTACATTATCCTTGTGTGCCTTGCTTCGCGTAAGATTCTTAAAGTTACATTGTTTTTAAATCTTTGTGTGCATATTTCGCGGGGTTCGGCTGAGGATGAGTCAATTAACGTTATATATCAGATAATAAAAGACAACTGTCTTGATTGTACGTTTGGCAGTGTAAGATTTGATACAGTGCATTGCAATGCGTGGATATGTGAAAGATCTCTTTCATATAACCGTCGATCATTGTCTGCAAAGATCAAATTCAGTAATTTAATAAATTGTTATTATTACATCAATGAAGGTATTGAAAATCAAATAATCAGAGAAGAATACAAAGTTAAACCTTCCAGTCATGCCAATCTCGTACGCCATGATAAAATCAATGCATGTAAACAATATATACAAACAAATACCTGTCACTCACATTTTAGAGATACGAGTCCTAAGGGCAAATAGCATTCCAATTAATTGAGGTTACATTTGTCTTACAGCACAAAATAGACATCATTTACGGAATCCGTTAAAACATAATTTTCTTTCGTCAGTGACAATTTCACAATCATCTATTTTAAAATTCAGGTAAAATTAAGGTGGTTAATATTTTGTAAAGTCGTTTAACTAACAAAAGTTGTTCCTTTGATGCTTACAAGATTAAATTTACGATAATATAAACATTTGCACCGGTAAAACAGTGTGTAGCTCAACAAAATTTGCGCAGGTGACTTTGATCTAGCAAAATTCTTTTCTTATGGAATTATATTTGACGCTAGTTATATACATTATGGAAAGGAATGAGTTTTGACGCTAGTCACATACCTTATGATATATAAATAGATTTGACGCTAGTCACATACCTTATGATATATAAATAGATTTGACGCTAGTCCTATACCTTATGATATATAAATAGATTTGACGCTAGTCACATAATGATATATAAATAGATTAGACGCTAGTCACATACCTTATGATATATAAATAGATTTGACGCTAGTCACATACCTTATGATATATAAATAGATTTGACGCTAGGCCTATACCTTATGATATATAAATAGATTTGACGCTAGGCCTAAACCTTATGATATATAAATAGATTTGACGTTAGGCCTATACCTTATGATATATAAATAGATTTGACGTTAGGCCTATACCTTACGATATATAAATAGATTTGACGCTAGGCCTATACCTTATGATATATAAATAGATTTGACGTTAGGCCTATACCTTATGATATATAAATAGATTTGACGCTAGGCCTATACCTTATGATATATAAATAGATTTGACGTTAGGTCTATACCTTATGATATATAAATAGATTAGACGCTAGTCACATACCTTATGATATATAAATAGATTTGACGCTAGTCCTATACCTTATGATACATAAATAGATTTGATGCTAGTTATTTACCTTATGATATATAAATAGATTTGACGCTAGGCAATATACTTATGAGATGGAATTAGATTTGACGCTAGTCATATGCCTTGTGAGACGGAATATGATTTGACGCTAGTCATATGCCTTGTGAGACGGAATATGATTTGACGCTAAGCATATGCCTTGTGAGACGGAATATGATTTGACGCTAAGCATATGCCTTGTGAGACGGAATATGATTTGACGCTAGGCATATGCCTTGTGAGACGGAATATGATTTGACGCTAAGCATATGCCTTGTGAGACGGAATATGATTTGACGCCAAGCATATGCCTTGTGAGACGGAATATGATTTGACGCTAAGCATTTGTCTTGAAAGACGGAATATGATTTGACGCCAAGCATATGCCTTGTGAGACGGAATATGATTTGACGCTAGGCATTTGCCTTGTGGGAAGGAATTAGAGAGATTCAAAGTGATTTTTTTGTGACAAAATCTTTTCTTTTTTATCGTGGAAAGACACAAATGTATATACTGTATTGAATCAATTAACAATTCACCACAAGCCGCTAAAATGGAAGCTATAACAAATACAGTTTTGCAGCCTAGTATTATATCGATATGCTCGTGCATCCAGAATATGTTATTTGTACAATCTAGCACGTCCGACATGTGCGTGACGAAGAGAGCTGACGTAGGTATGGAACAAATCTTACTTATTGACGAAATTTTGAAGAAACAAAACCACACCCAACGATGTAAACTTGCAAAAATATTTAAATAAATAATCACAAAAAGGTATGCATTTGTCCTGATTATGTATAGTTCAACCCTGATAAGCTTTGACAGCCGACTAAAACAACACACTAACAATGCCATAAAGAGCTGCAAATTAAACAGTATTAAGTATAAGTGGGTGAATAAATAATGCACCTAATCATTTAATTGAAAAATATGGACTCGAAACTGATGATCAGGGTTTTTTTTGCATGTGAATGCTATTTCGGAGTCTTCTTCGTTCAAGGAACATGCGAATCCAGAAAGATTCTTATCCTTTACTGATTTCGGAACTTCGATTTTGGTTGTGGGCAATGCAATTGGCATTATATCGCTGTCTGGTTTTGGTTGTGGGCAATGCAAGTGGCATTACATCGCTGTATGGTTTTGGTTGGGCAAATGCAATTGGCATTATATCGCTGATGGAATCAGTACACAATTAATAAAATCCGGTTCAGTACCCACGAATGTAGTCCCAGTCTAGTTTTAGATCACTTTTTTCCGGTCTAAATTTGGTGGTGATACTAGAGTTAGATTTTGGCATTCTTGGTAAGGATTTAAAGGCAATTGATTATTCTTTTAAATGTGAGCTTATGGTGTAGTTGTCTGTGTGTATTTAGGCGACAGTGCACATTGAGTAATAAGGTCATGGTGATGATCCGGAAGTGAAATCTGTGTTCCGTTGCCTGGTGTTTTGTTTACAATTCAGCCTCTCAAAAAAATGCAGGTCAACCCTTGACAAGAATTAAACCGTAAAGTCATCTTTGAAGGTATTTTAGATTAACATATGATTTGTATTGATTGTCACACAGTGGAAAGTTCAGTACTGAGGAACAAATGTAGAGAACATATAGTAAAATTAATTGTGTACTATGGCCTGTCAGTAAAAACTTGAAACTGATATAAATTTTTTTATTATTAATGACATATACATGAAATTTTAATATGTTATGTATAATGACTTTAAAAATATAAAAATGAAATTAGAAGTAAAAAATAATTTTAATTTTAAAAATTTAAATGAAATTTAAAAAAACAATTAAAAAATAAAAAATTTCCACCAAGTATACACATATATAATATTTTTTGGGAATGATATTAAATGATATCAGCATATATATACTCCTACACCATATACAAGCTCAAATGATAGATATTTGTCAAATTTGATCTAAGAAAATATCTTTATTAGTCAAAATGAGACGCTCATTTAAAATACATGAAGACAAAATTCTACTTTGCTTTGTACCTTTAGGTCATTGAAACTATTTATTTGGGGTTCAAACAGTTAATTTATGTGTTTATGATGGGGTGACTTCCTGAGTAACACATATCTGCTTGTATAGCTATCAGTAATTGTTTATAACCATAGTTATAGGGTATTTAGTGAGAGGACAGAGGTGAAGACTTTATACTAGAACCTGTTCAAGTTCTCTACAAAATCATATTAAGCTGTCAGAGAATGAAATACAGGTCAGAGGGGTAAAATATACTTTACCCAGGTATATTTACCATTGCATGTAAGAAAACAGCAAAATGATGTAAGTTGAACACAGAATGCATTCCATTTTATTGTTTAGTTTCTTTAAGATGTTGATTGATGTAGTGCGACATTGTAGCCCAGATGATATTATGGGAATTCTCATGATCCATTTTGCTTTATGCATTATTAATGACTAATAATATTTGTTATCTGACACTTTAAAGATTACATAAGTAATATTCAAACAGATTATTTGAATTTAACTTTCTACAACTGATCCTAACATGGTTACATAGCTGACATGAACAAATATGCATATATTTTGTAATGTTTGGAATCAAAAGTTGACATTGTTAGGTTGACATAGTACCTATAGTGAATCTGTAAGGCTCAGTTTTGACTGTGTGCACTTAAAATATCCCAAGATGTTATTTTCATCATGAATATGCCTCTGTATGGTAACACATTTCAATTTAGTACTTTGACAGAGGGCGGTATTGCAGCATCAGCTGATATTTGATTCCATTGAATCATTGAATCATTGAACTTAATAACTTGGTAGCCAAGACTCTTAAAAATAGACTAAAAATGTTCAAACAGATTATTTGAATCATGTTTGCACATGTGATTTTAACAAGTACATTGCATATGTCCCAAACATGCAAATATCCATCCTTGTTTATAAGTTTTCGGGATGAAAATTTCACATTTAGTTGATGATATAGGATCTATTGGTACCTATAGTTGATCTGTGTGGCTACATTTTGCTATATTCACTCACAATATCTAAAATTGTTTTTCCTTCATGAATAGGATTGCATATAGTAATAAATTTTAATTTGGTACATTGTCATTTGACTTTCCACTATACTGGTATGTATCAATGTTTGCACCAATGATCAAACCTCACCGCTCCAACATTGTCTTAAACTTTATGATACATACTCTACCTGATTAGTTATTTAACCTGTAAATGGCTAAATATGCTTGTAGAAACTTCATCTATTTTTAGGATGCATTTGTCACTTTAATACATGCCCATTGCTTCACATCTTTGAGTGTCACTCTATCAAGTTTACCTTTTTTTAACCATATTTGCAACCTGAATGTTATTTTGAAATCACCATATCTAACACATTTTAACTTCATTTGCCTACATCTTCCTTTTTTTAGAATTAAGTGAAACATGTTATATATTTTCAGGTCTAGTCTGGTATTTGGAACAAAGTATTAGAGTTGGATCAATTTGGAAGCTCTCCAGTAGTCCAATGGTGATAGCAAGGTCTCATAAGGACATGTGCAGTATGCTGCTATAAGTGACCAAGATGAGTTCATATCAGTACACTGATATACAGCATCTCAAAGACATGGCTTAGATCTTCATGAGAGAGATTCACATCTTTTTTCAGTAAGGTGAAACTGTATTTTCATATTGCATTGTTGACTTTTGTAGTTATCGGCATTAAAATGGAATGCATATTTGCTATAAAACATGGTAGTGGTCCCATCAAAACTTTAAATTTGAGTGGGATATTAGTTATACAAACAACTGTCCAAGTACCTGAAACAATAAATGTGGAACATAGTACCTGTTATTGTTTTTTTAGTATGTACACCTATATGCATCTGGATAGGCATATTGCAATTTGCTGTCAAAATCACTGTGAGCTATCATGCTTCAGTACCTCTGGGATTAATATTATCAGTTGTACAGACCTAAACTACCATTTGTTTTGAAGACCATTCATTAATCAACATTGCTGCCTTAAATTTGTCAAACTGAATGTCATAACTTGTATGAAAATTTATTTTTTGTAAAATAAAAAGTTTTTAAAATTTATATATTTTTTAAAATTTTCATTAAAATTTAATATATCAATATTTTTTAATTTAAACTATTTCCAGACAGGCCTTATCAAGTATTACAATTAGGTTTTTACTGCATTGAAAAATTCCTATAATTAAGGAAGATATAGCAAATTTAGTTTTGGTTTCTTAAGAACAATTGGACCTCAAATTGCACCCTATAGAACACCAGCACTACACACTTTCTGACAGCTGTCAAATGTCTTGCTTGCAAGGAAATTTCAAAAGACTTTATGTATGAAGTTGAAACAGTAGTGGCATGCAAAATAAAATGCAAATATAACAGTTTGACAAAAACATTAACCCTTTCAGGAATCAGTACACAATTAATAAAATCCGGTTCATTACCCACGAATGTAGTCCCAGTCTATTTTTAGATCACTTTTTCCGGTCTAAATTTGGTGGTGATACTAGAGTTAGATTTTGGCATTCTTGGTAAGGATTTAAAGGCAATTGATTATTCTTTAAAATGTGAGCTTATGGTGTGGTTGTCTGTGTGTATTTCGGCGACAGTGCACATTGAGTAATAAGGTCATGGTGATGATCCGGAAGTGAAATCTGTGTTCCGTTGCCTGGTGTTTTGTTTACAATTCAGCCTCTCAAAAAAAATGCAGGTCAACCCTTGACAAGAATTAAACCGTAAAGTCATCTTTGAAGGTATTTTAGATTAACATATGATTTGTATTGATTGTCACACAGTGGAAAGTTCAGTACTGAGGAATAAATGTAGAGAACATATAGTAAAATTAATTGTGTACTATGGCCTGATGGTATTTCCAGGATAAAGAAGTGTTCTGTAACTGGACCTCTGTCTAGCTATCGCATCATCCAATCAGATCTGTCAAGTTTTTGTATCATCCAATCAGATTGTCCTTTTGTGCAGCTTTAGTTTTCAACGATATAGTGAAAGCCGCTGTTCTTACTAGTTTTGATATAATTACATATTTTGTCTTGCAAGATATGCTTTAGTCCATGCATGTTCAATTTTGCATTCTTCGTCTCTGAATTATAGAAGCGAAAAGCTGCATAAAAGATCTCTCTAAACAGATCTGATCTTAATTAATCTACATCCATATAATTACTTTAGGTTTTTTTCTTCTTTATATTTCATGGTGTTCTTGTTAATAGTAGTGTTATTATTGCCCTTATTAATGTTTTCAGTGATGCAATGAATCTTGCCGGATGTTATGTACGGTTAGACCATTTTACATTATAAAAAAATACTTGATGCTATTGCTTCTCTTTGTGTAGGTCAGTACCAACTAGATTATCATTTTAGCATTGAAGTTCAACCAATTAGGCACAACATCTATCATTTGCAAACACCACTTCCACCAGATATCGTTATTACAATTTTGTAAATCAAACGCTTTTGTCATATTTTTAGTTTGCTTAACTTGTTTGTCAATCATTTCAATTGCCTATCGACTGTGCCGGATTACCCATTAGGCACACTAAGCACTTGCTTATGACACCAGCCCAACAAGGACACCAGAAAAAAAATCAAATTTATTGCTGATGATGAAATGTAATCGATCGTATATGACCATTTCAAGTTACATTTACAAATATTTTCATTTTGGAATGATTGCTACACTTATATTTTCCCACCTTATTAGATGTTCAGACGTTCATTGCCCAATCCAGGGGTGTCTGGAATTGCAGGAAATTAGTGCTGAGAGAGGGTATCCACGTAAAAGTAAAAACGAGCTCTATATCAGTAAAGTTGTTAAAGGTATATCAGTATGGTTGTCAAAGCATTTAATACCAGTTATTAAATATACGTTAATATTATTTTTTTAGTTTAACATTTTTTAGAAAGGTGGGTTGATCCATAATATTTTTAGTGATTAGGGCCCTGGAAAACCTTCTTCCGGCACTACCAATCTCCTCTCCAACAAATCTTGTTTAGAAGCTACCGTAGCATAGATCGTCTGTTCGAATGTCTGTCTGTACATACAATTATGATCAAGATATATTATTTTCTGAAATTATGTATTTATGTAAAGCACATTCTCATGTCTCTCCAGGCATGTATAAAATGGTATGTTTATGAAATATATCAGTTTTATCGGCAACCAGTCAGTCGTTTCACTTTTGTTTTATTGTAATTCAGCGTCTTCCCGAGTTAACCTATTTCTTTGCTTGCTATCAGTCTATAGACATAATGTTTATTTTTGTCTAAAGCATATGTATTTTTCTTCTTTTAACGCAAAGTACCGGAAATCAGTCCCTCATCCGTGCTGATCGCTGTGTTTTCGTCACTGATGTTGTCTACTAACTTGACTGTTAAGCCTTTCAATTCAAGTGTAATCCCTAGCTTAAAGACATAAATATTGAAATACCGACTTCAAAATGATTTGTGGTGATCACGAGTGACGAAATATTTCACCAACTACATATCTGATGTATTGGTGGTACCGTAAAACAGGATCTACTGTCTGGGTGAAAACCTTCAATAGTAGTATTTAATTAAAGACACTGACATTAGTATTATGTCATTGTGTACCGCAAGGACAAAGAAATTAAAAATTAACTAAACAAACACAATCTGCTAAATGAAGAAGAATTATAGCAAATCTGTGTAAAATCATTTCTTGGCAGTCGTGCGTCCAGCTTGTCATTATAATCCGCTTCATCCACGTTTCCTATGCCGCGTAAGAGCTTGTACATTCTGATAACATATATAATTAATTTGGAAATATTTTAATCAATTTTTGGTTATTTACGTCTCCACGTATAGATTTTAGATTTCAGTAATTAGTTGTTTGATTATGGGAATTTGGTGTTGGGGAAATAGTTATTAACCCGAGTAATTAGCCATATTCTTGAAACGGACTTAATAGTGTACACTTTCGTGATATTTTTATCATGGCATGGATTTGTTAAGTAGCTTGTTAAGGTCAGACCAATGGGCGTAAGCCAGATAGTCCCTATCTTAATCTACAGTTGTTGATTGGTTGTGCCCTGACAATGTGACATAGACTAATATTTTGTACAAAAGAATCATGAAGAAGGACATTTGTTTCCATTTTCTGTAGATGCTGTTATTGCAACGAAGTTAATGTTGCGGAAGGTCATTTGTGTAATGTGGCTCAGAATTAGTTTTCGGCTGAAATTGGGATGTAATAGGAAACTGATTCCCTGCATTGGTCGTTTAAATGGTGATTTCTATTTCGGAATGTGAAGTACTGACGTTACGCTACGAAATTCTATCAGCTAAAGCCATGCAAATATGAAGTTGTAATACTGTGTGGTCCTTGTCAAAACCTCCTTGGAAATAGGGATAAAACAATGTACTTCCAGCGCAGAACTTACGCTAGTGTTTGAGAGGTAGAGATCTCCCATGCGTGTAAAAATGTTAAGATTTCAAAAAATTTCACATTTAGTTCCACTGGAATATGTCCTTTATCAACATTGTTGTCATTACCTAAACTGTAGCTTCAAAAGAACAAAAAATATATGTTAGTAACTATTTCAAAAGAGGGATTGAAATAGTCACTAAATATAACATCCAATTTCTTTAAAAAATAAAACACTTAAAATAGGTTAAAATATAACATTTAATTTAGTTAAAAATATAACATTTAATTTAGTTAAAAATATAACATTTAATTTAGTTAAAAAGAGCTGAAGTTAAGCAATAGTAGTAGTATATGGTATTTCGCTGCATTTCCATGCTGTCATTTTTTATTAGGAAGAGAGCTATAACACATGAAGCTTTTGTCATAAATTGGTAAAATGTATAGATACAATTTCTATAAGGATAATTTGCATAGGGACGATTTGTATAGGGATAATTTGTATAGGGACGATTTATATAGGGATAATTTGCATAGAAACGATTTGTATGCGGATAATTTGTATAGGGACGATTTGTATACGGATAATGTTTATAGGGAAGATTTGTATAGGGCTAATTTGTATAGGGACCATTTGTATTGGGATAATTTGTATAGGGACCATTTGTATAGGGATAATTTGTATAGGGATAATTGGTATAGGGCTAATTTGTATAAGGATAATTTGTATAGGGACGATTTGTATAAGGATAATTTGTATAGAGATGATTTGTATAGGGATAATTTGTATAGGGACGATTTGTATACGGACGATTTGTATAGGGAAGATTTGTGAAGACTTCAGATGTTCATTTAAAACAGAAAACAATATTACCTAAAATCACTCGTATTTTGTACTCATATGAATATTTTGTTTCCTTCAAACACTCATCCCCGGGATTCATCCCCACCCCAGGACATTGACCCAGGGATCATAATACAAAATCCATCACATATATGATTAATGTTCCTGCTACGATTGCATATTTAAAGTTTTGTATTAAAAGATAATGGAAAATGTCACTGTAATTTAATTGAATCTTTTTACATTTGACCTTTTTGAACCCTGCCTGGAGTGGGAGTCGTGCTCCTCCCCGTAGATGGTTATTCCATGGTTACCTCCACTTCATTCCCCAGCCGTTATGAAGGTGCGGCAACAGACCGACAATAGGAGAGAAATCACTGTATTACGCTTTGAACAGTGAATATATTAATTGACCATATAATGTTGAAGCATATATCATTCTCAAATTACCCAAGATTCAATGGTCATGTAAAACATAATTGCTGTATTCAAAATCATTGTAGCGGAGATAATGTACACGTGTTCGATTCTAGGAACAAGTGACTGTTTCTTTAAAAAAAAAACAGCGTGCGGAGATTTTGAAACATTTTTATTATAGTCACACTGCAATTTTCTTTAATAATAATGATAATAATAATAATAATAAATAATAATAATAATAATAATAATAATAATAATAATAATAATAATAATAATAATAATAATAATAATAATAATAAAGACATAATTTAGAAAAGGTAACTCAATTACAGAACTAATCTACCCTGAGGCTTTTTATCTGTTATGTACAATATATACATTATAATACAATATAATGTGAAGAATCTGGGTTGACACTAAATAATTAAGTGATTTTAAAAGTCAAAGTATCAAGTCTGGAACACATGTACAGGCATCTATGGCTACATAAACATAAATAAAATATAAAATATCATTCAACTGTGAAAATGATGCAAAATTACAACAAAAAAAACCAAAAAAACAAAAAAAACAAAAACAGGCGGTATGTATTGTACTAGAACTGTTCAATTTTCTAAAGATTTCATCCATTTGAGATATTGATTATGAAAAGAAGAAATACTAGGTTCCTGCCTAATGTAATTGGATCTGTTGTTCCATACCAGTGGACCAGGATATTGAAAACGTTATTTAAACAATTCCTTGGTATAATGTAATTTTTGCTTCCTATGGACCTTACATTTAGAGTACCATTAGCATTTTCTTTTGGTGAAAGATATTGCTTAAATAGACAGGAATGGCTGTTCTTGATACTTGATACATCAATTTGGCCTTTCTAAGAAATATTCTTTCATGTATTGTTCAAACCTTTATATTTTTCATTGCATCCTGGAAATTGGCAATACATTGATCTAAAAGTTAAATGGCAGGCCCTCTTTTGGAGTCTTAAAATTGTTGTTATGTTTGAATTAGAGATGTTACTCTAAATTACATTACAATAGTCCATATATTGCTGAATATATATATATTTTTTTTTTATAAAAGCTGACCCTATACTGAAGAGGAATGTCTGTTTTGATTTTCTTTAGTAACCAAATATAAGAATTAACCTTTTTTAAACGTGTTTAATGTGAATGGACTAAGATTGTTATCTACGAATACACCAAAAAATTTTAGCAGTGTCTATTATATCCATGTGTAAAACAATTAAAAGACGATAGGCTCCAAATGAAGCATGAGTACAATTTTCATTCACAATTCATGAAGGATTTGGCAAAAATTTCAAATTTTTTAAAGTTGTTCAAAAACGAATGTTCTCAGATTTTCCAAGGGGAAAAATCTCCGTATTATATCAGCCTAAGTATTTTTAATAAAACTAAGGCAAAATTTAAAATACCACATTTTAATTACGTTCAATGTATAAATTTAAAATACCCCAAATTCTTTATTACGTTCTATGTAGAAATTTAAAATACCCCAAATTCTTTATTACGTTCTATGTAGAAATAAGGATAATTAAATTTTGCGATTAAATAAGGATATAATCTGCTTATTTGAACAGTATGAAAAGCATCCCTTTGTAGAGGAAACCAGATGCCTAGACAGTTGCACAATTATCTTTCCAGTCTGAGTTTCTTGACCTTAGGATCTTTTCTTCTCTATGATCATTTATTTTTCCACGGTTAATGTTACGTTAGGGATTGTTAAGCGATTATTCTATTAACATAAGCTTTCATTTACTTCAAAACGTGTGACTATAGGTAATACCAGTCGGATTAGAGTGATTTACTCATTTCAAACACATATGTCACATTGATTCGTCCAAAGACTCTCTCAAAGAGATAAGTTAATTTATACGGTGTGCTGTGTGGATCAAAACTACAGCCTGTGTCGATTTCATGTCTTCGACTCGGCCTTGTTAAAGTTATAATTTTTGTTTTGTCTGAAGGTTTCGTATCATCTCAGGTGACCTTAATTCTGACTCTGAGATCCAATCAGATTTAAGAATTTTGAATTTAATTTAAATTTATACGTGAGAGGTGTTTGTAATCTTGGCGTACAACATCACAATATTTTTTGCATTTCAAGAAGTCATAAATTTGTTTAGTGACTTCAAGAACTTTAATATTTGTCCTTAGAAAAGTTGTCTTATTAGCTGCTCCTCAAACCTTAATCATAATCTACTTGAACCTTATTTGAGGCTACTCAATTATCACATACATTTATTAAGAATGTTTCGGAAGAGAGACTATATACCCTTGCACCTAGTCCAACTTGGTTCGGACCAGTATATAATTCACTGACGGAGCTTCCATCCTTTCTTAACCAGTTGACCAGTGTGCAAATCACTGACGGAGCTTTCAGTCTTTCTTAGCCAGATGACCAATACGCATTTCAGTGCTTTTTGATTCCAATCTTTCTCTGTTACCTAAGCTCAGGGACAGCGTAACGGTTCCAATGATTTACAAACGTAAACGGTATTTAACGAGACACACTCTGTTGTATAATATTCTCCTGACTCCATTAAAAACTAGCTTTCATGACTCAATAACAATTTGGCAAAGCTTTTGCTACAAGCCACGCAAAAGTCTATTCGAATAGTATTATATAGTATTTTCTTTCATTTCCAGTGAACTAGACAAATATATGATACTGTTTTAAAATTTCGTAAAGAAATGATGCATACATTATATATGATACTGTTTTAAAATTTTGTAAAGACACAATGCATATATTATATTGGAACATTTTATAGGAACCATTATTCTCGATATCTACAAACGCTTTAATTCCGGGTATTTAAGTACGCTTGTATAGGCTATTTTTTATGGGTATATAAATACGCTTGTACAGGCTATTTTTATGGGTATCTAAATACGCTTGTACAGGCTATTTTTTATGGGTATCTAAAGACGCTTGTACATTCTATTTTTTATGTGTATCTAAATACGCTTGTACAGGCTATTTTTTATGGGTATCTAAATATGCTCGTACAGGCTATTTTTTATGGGTATCTAAATACGCTTGTACAGGCTATTTTTTATGGGTATCTAAATATGCTTGCGAGGGCACATAATCAAAAATATTTGGTTATATTATACTACTCCATTGGTTAAAATAAACAACCACAGTGAAAAGGTCCATATCCATAAAATATTCCATCGCACTGTGAGTCTAGAAATAGTAAATTCTGCAGTCATTATAAAATGGTTTCACACACACATATCATTGTCAACAATCGATTTTAGATAATTACATGAGAAAATGATACTAATACATCTATATTAAAAATGGTGCAATAAAAATCACAGAGCAGTTATGTCAAGACGTTGATACGCTGATTATATAATTAGTGAGTACAAATTAACAACGTGAAACTTCGAAATTTTCCCAATTATTTGTGTCTCTAAAGCAAAAGAAACGATAAAGAATATGTGCAGATTGTTTGTGTTTTCTTATCTTCTTTCTTCTCGCCTAAAAGTAAATATTTTGCTCTTGGTATAATAAGATGCAATAATAGTACATTAGCACTTGTGTAGATAGCTGAAATATAGACCATATATAAAATACGCGTAACAATATCTTTTCATTAAATAGGTGTACCTGAATTATCGAACCGAACTCAGGGATACCCAATAAGGCTCTTATTGTTTCCCGTAAACCAGAGCATGCTTCCGAAGTGGCTGATCTACGGGACAAGCTATAAATTCAACAACGTTTATTGATGTAGGCTTTAAACAAATATAGTGCATGTCTTTTTTGAAATCCTTCTGTGAAAGGTAAGTTGCGGAAAACTGACACATTAAAAGGCAGTCTTGCCATTGATATGGCAACATGTGAAGTCATCTTTATTTGCACAAGGTCCTTTAAAAAGCGATTAAAGGACAAAATTCCTTTCTCTGAGTCTTGGTCTATGCTATGCCGTTTGAGCAATTCTACTTCCACGTCAAGCATTCTTCTGCTTGTACTGAATGAGTCAGAGAAATTCGTTGGATTTGTCGATAACTTCGCGTGAGAGGTTTATCTGACAATGAGAGAACATGCTAGTAAGTGACATGATGGCAGCCTTGAAAAGGAAAAGTGAATGTCTCTGACTTCAAACAATTTGGAGTTTTATTTTTTTTACTTCATCATAAGTTCCTCATGAATGTGAAAATTAACTGCATAATAATATGGGTGGAAATGAATCTTTTACCTCACCTCGGATCTGGAATTGAATGTTTACTACATCCTTTAACATGTAAACAAATAAATGTCCTTGATAGTATTTAAAAAATTTAAAAGAAATATTTCATGGCTCTCAATGTTATCGCCACTAAACGGAAAGTCATATTAAAATAGATTTGTGCCAGAAAACTTCATTTTTACGTATAGTTGGTCATAAACGAAAACAGTTTCTATCTAATACGAAATATGGCTGTCATAGAGGCCGTGTCCACAATTTTCTTATCGCTATTCCTGAATGGATTGTCTTATTAACATGTTGTTTTCACTAAAGGAGTTCTAATGATATGGTCCGAATTGGCCTGATGATCAATATGGCCACCAAAATGGCCGTCTTAAAAATATTTTTATCACTACATTTCCTACATTAAAATTATTGCCATTGTATTTTCACATGAAAACAACTTATGGTGTCTAGTTGGTTCGAAATGAAAATGGTGATGCTTGCACATCCAATATGACCACCACGAAACCATAATGTTATCGCTTACCCTTTGAAAAAAAAAGAAATAGAATAGAAAATCGCTCTCTCTTCTTAATTCAATGAGCAATATCAAATTTAAATGTCAAACAGTTTTAAAGTGGAACTAAAATTTGACGCGATTGATATTTCTGTTACTTTAGTTATTTGTTTTGCTTTTAGTATTATACCGGTACCAATTCACTTTGGCAAGTAAAAATTTATTTCTTCTTTAGACAATGAAAAATTTGCAAAAGCAATGTACTTTTTTTGTTGTATACAAATTTAGTGCAAAGCACACCCAAAAAGAAGGAAAAAGGTAAGTACATTCTCAGTTTAGAAATATTGGCAGTTTATAAATTTCATCGCCTGGTGCAGGGTAAATCAATTTACAAAATGTAATCTTACTGGATACGCCGTCTTAGGACATTGAAACCAAGCTGTTTAAACCAAGAATCTAGAAAAAGAAAAGCTATGCACTTTTGGAATCAGTCTTTGTAGCCGACACATTTTCTTTTCAAACTTCACTAAATCTTCTTAGTATCATTTAATTACTACCATAATAATTAAATATCCGGTATAGAATCAAATATCCGGGATATAATCTGCGTTGCATACATGTACACAAAATAGTAGATGTCGCTTTGGCTCATAGACCTTTAGGGAATTATAAATATTTTTCAGTATTCGCAACAAGTCTATACAGACTGGTTGAGACGATGTATCTATAGGTTTAACTCGTGTAGAGATAACCATGTATAATTGTACAGGCACAACGTTTTTGTGTTTATTTGTTTGTTCTGTATATGTTTTGTATTTGCCTTTGAAAACGACTCATTAAGAATCGAAAGCGCTCAGGCTAGTTAGTTACTAGTTTTGCATTGTTCGTCGTCAGTTTGTTACATCTATCTTAATAAATCCCTGACACACGTTTTCCTTTGTTGGATATAAAGGTCCACAATATAAAGTGCTCTTAATTAATTCCAAAGATTGTATATCACTATGATATGATCCGGAATGTCTTTGAATGAATTCACAATAATCCCAAAATAGTGTATTTGCTTAAAAGGTCAGTTAGCAAATTTGTCATTATAATGAATACATTTCAAATCAATTTCACAGACTGAACTTAAAGGAGAAATGAATGATTTTGTTTAGCACAATCTTATATAGAACGATATGGCACAATACTATGATGACAAGATGGGTGACAAGTTCTCTTCCAGAACATTCTAATTTTATTTTAAAAGGGTGGATATTTAACTCAAATAAGATAACTTACTTATAACATTCAAACATGACAAATAACATGTGAATAGTCAATTAGGCTAAGCATCTACGCTCAATTAAGGATAAAGGTCAAGCATGCAAATTAAACATACATACATACATACATACATACATACATACATACATACATACATACATACATACATACATACATACATACATACATACATACATACATACATACATACATACATACTTGTCTTTCTTACAAAAGTCTGAACTCAAGAGTAATTGTACCATTCGTCATGGCAGACTAGACCATCTTGAATAATAATTTTAATTTCACATTAAGGACTTAAGGTAAAAACAGGTCGATTGAAAATAATACTAGGTTCAGAGGAACAAATTGATTTATGTTATGCTTGTTTGTCCAGGTGAATATTAATAAGCATAGACATTTATTTTAGTGTGGCACATAATTATTTTGTCTAAATAGTTTGACATTTTAAAATATCCGCTATTGCCTTCTTTGACTTTCTTTTTCTGTCCTTTACTATTAATATGAATCATTCTCTTTGATCATTTTCTGTACCGCATCAATTAATATCGATAATTTTCAATAAAAAATACTTTTGCATACTAACATATAATTTGCATAAATAAAGTGAAAATTGGTAAACACGAAACTCAGCATGTAATAATACCCCAATCTCTTGATCATCTGGTCTTTACAACGCCGTCACTAATTGGCGGGGTGAAATACTGCCCTTTTACCAGTGGAGAAATATCACTGTACCTCATTTATGTTCGTGTATCATCGTCAGGTGATATTTTCACAAGCAGTTAGGTGAAATGAATTGTTCATCATTTTCCGTTGATGCTATCTCGAATGATGTTGACTTTGTTGATAGAAAACTGACAGGAAAACGGGAAATAAGCCTGCGTTCCTTACAGGTGATAGGAAGTGTAATGAATAATTCATTTTTAATTTATGTACACTCTTTCTACAATTCATCTGATTTGTATCTTGCCTGCTAACTCGTCAATTAGAAGTTGATGTAAATATCATTTTTGCAAGTCAGTAAAATACCCAACAAATAGTGTATTTCCCACAATTGATAATTAATTATTAATCATAGCTTAATTAATATTTAGAAAATAATAACTTTCGGATGAGATTGTTTCCTTTCATTTATATTATCACTGATTTTGGTAAGTTGTGAGCAGGAAAGTGAAACACTATACTAGACATTGCCATATCATTAAACCTGTAATCTGTTTTCATTAAAGATTTTATCAAATATACGTTTAAACAGCGTTTTCCATAAGACTGTGTTTTATTTAATCTGAGAAAATATATTGCTTACTGAGGAAACAAATGCAAAAACATATTCTTTTTTGTTCATAACGTTTAGTGGAAATATGTATGGTGTATTTTTAACGTCATTTTATAGTATAGTCCGTGGTGATTGTATTGAATCTCATATTATAATAGTGTACATGGTGATTATATTTGTAATGGTTGTTAATTATAATGTATTATAATGTATTAAGTTTTGAGGAAGTAATGAGAAAGTATGTATATTCAATGATAACAAGACTTTCTTATAGTGAGAACTGTATATTGAAATCACTTTGGAAATATGACATTAATTTAAATTCTCACATTGTTAGTAGATGGAACCAATTACTATTTAAATGCGTCACTTAAATTTCATTTTTTAACAATGCATGGCGCAAATAATTGTTGTAAATGTATCTGAATACTTGTACATATGATATGTATATATGTTTTAGTGTATATGTATGTGTATATGTGTATGTATGTATGTATGTATATATATATATATATATATATATATATATATATATATATATATATATATATATATATATATATATGTTCTTTTATGTTTACAATGTTTTACTCTATATCAGTATTTTAATTTAGATGTATGGACTATACAGTCTGAAATAAAGAATTCTTATCTTCTTATCTTATCTTAATGTCATATTATAGTAGTGTCTATGGTGTTTGTATTTGCAATGTTATAATATATTAGTTTTCAGGGTGACTGCATTTTTTACTGTTATAATATAGCAGTGTTCATGGTGACTGCATTTTGTAATGTCATGTCTTAGCAGTATCCATGGTGATTGCATTTTTAATGTCATAATATAGTAGTTTCCATGGTGACTGCATTTGTAATTTCATAATATAGTAGTGTTCATGGTGATTGCATTTTGTTATGTCATATTATAATAATATCCATGGTGATTGCATTTGTAATGTCATATCTGAGCAGTATCCATGGTGATTGCATTTGCAATGTCATATCTTAACAGTATCCATGTTGATGGTAATTGTTATGCCATATTATAGTAGTATCCATGGTGATTGTATTTGTAATGTCATATCATCGTAATATAAAGATGATTGTATTTGTGATGTCATATTATAGTAGTATCCATGGTGTTTGTAATGTCATATTATATTAGTATCCATGGTGATTGTGATGTCATATTATAGTAGTATTCATTGTGAGTGTAATGTCATATTATAGTATTGTGCATGATGAGTGTATTTTGAATGTCATACTATCGTAGAGTCCATGGTGATTGTATATGAATGTCGTATTATAGTAGTGTACAATGTGATTGTATTTTGAAGGTCATATTATAATAGTGTCTATGGTGATTGTACGTTGAAGGTCATATTATATTTTTAGTGTCATCATCTAGTAGTGTCCATGGTGATTGAATTTTGAATGTTTAATTATAGTAGTGTTCATGGATGCATTTTCAATATCATATCATAGTAGTGTTTATGGTGACTCATTGGTAGACGAGTCGAAATCTCAACCGAAGAGATGCGGGTTTCGAATCTTACCAGCAGATAAGCCCAATTAAGTCCGATACAGCGGGGTGTCCCTGGTAAAGGCACCTTTCTCCCGTTGTTCTTACTAAGTAAATCGCAGAAGCAGCATCAAATAAGTCAAACTTCTGGCATAAATTAAACGAAATAGTAATTATCTTCTATTTATTAAGATCTTGTGCTGGAGAATGTAAATATAGCTGCTAGAAATAGCTAGAACTGATTTTTCTATTACGACAGCATCATGTGTTCTAGCAGTTTGCAGTGGCCAAATATAGCAATAGATTCCTTCAATATGTCGGTGTTAAACTGTCATCTACTTAAATTTGTACTCGATTATTTTGTTCATTCGGCTGTTAGCAAAAGTTCAAAAGAGAATCGTTTGAATAGACACAGAGAAGGTGGTGAATCAGTCAAAATAGCATGTGTCCATTCTTTTTCTTTTGTCTTATCATTATTCTAAAAAAAATACTTTCAAAGAAGATTTCTCAGAGATTTGGATGATAGTCAGTTTTGTCAGGAACTCTTTATTTAATTAAATTTAGTTATTAAATTATGGACTTTTGAGTTATATCCTGTTATAACAAAAGAGACTATACAACGGCCATTTAAGAAGTTTAGAAATTTATTGATGATTAAAACTGTTAAGAACAGTGTGATCAAATACAGCACTTGGTGTTTGATAAAAAAACAAAAACAAAGTATGTCTCCTGTTCACACAGATATCGATAACAAATGAAACATAATTTCATTTGAAAGATATGGCCATGTTAATCCATTAAATTAAAAAAGTAAGAACAATCTGAAATGCTAATAATACATAACTACAACATTCAAAAGTAAATCAAATACTTGCGGAAACATTTAAGAAAAACATTATTAAAATAAAAATTCATTAAGCGTTTATATGAACACAAAATAGTAAATAGTGTTCCTGGTGCCACCCTAGACTTCAATCCTCCCTTAGGGAGTGAGAGGTGAGGAGGTACACTGAATTATTAAGCTTATGGATTTAAGCGACATCACGCTTTGTGGATTCAACTCTGTCGAATTCTTCTTATTACTTTCGATATAATATATGAACATAAAAAAATAAGTCATCTTTATCTTGTCACCGTTAGAGAGAAAAAAAAACTTGTCGGCGTGTATTTTTTTTCATTGCGCAACTTAAGTCACAATTGAAATTACCATGTTTACTCAATTACAAGTCGAGCCCAACTGCAAACTGCATTGACCAAGATCTGCCGTTGTATGATGCACAGGCATATTTTTATATGTACAATTGGTTAGTGCTCATCAGTAGAACAAGCAACACAGACCCTGATCTGCAGACGCATTATTATACGACAGATCAGGATCTGTTGTTTGCAGTTTGATTCGACCTATCGTGGATTGTCCATGTTATCAAAATTTTTAATTGGATATCACACGTACATGATATTGAATTATTTTAATTGCTGGTCTCTTTCAATTTAAAATTAAAAATTTATTTAAAGGAAAACTTTGTATCTCAAACTACTGGTAGTTTTTCTTTTTAAAGTCCACTACACAAATGTGCATTCAGGTCTTCTGTAAGTCGGGACTGGCACTACGGATTTTTACGAAACTTATGGTACCCGACCATTTAATACAAATTATCCAAAAGTGATGCATACATAGACTATCTCCCGCAGTGAGACGATGTCATGGGACTAATTTATCTCTAGTTACTTGGGTGGGAATCTTTTGTCAACCACAAAAGATATTGACAGAAGCCTTTCATGTAAAGTTCAGGATAAACATCGATATAGCTGGTCATGGGAGTATGTGGATTGTGTGCAAGTACGACAGGTATGCCAGCCATTGTATTGAAGCGACCAATCAAATCTTTACCTGCCTTTTTCTCTCGGCATTTGTGACAATCAAATGGGGTGTTCTTTTGTACCTTTCCATCCAATCAAAGTATTTTTTCTGCTCGTCTACCTAGGTAATGATAATACCGCACCTGAGCACGTTTAGCCATATGGCAGGTACAGGTCTTATGTGACGGGATGATACAATTGGTCAGTGTATTGACGTAATAGGAGAGCGACAATACAGGATTCTACCCTTGGAGACCGAAGTGACAATTCGACTCCTTGGTTCCAATAACTGATGAGTGAGGATTTAATCAGACGTCTAAAAATGAATAAAGTTCAAGGAACTTCAAGTAAGTGTATATTTATTCAACTGTAACAATATTAGTGACTTGAACGGACACTAATTAAAACATTGCATAGCCTTAAGATCAAAATATACTGCTGTATGCTATTCCAAAGGCAAGCGATTTAATAATATCCCCATTTTCACCCAACAACTTCAAACTTCTCTTTCTATTCCTACATTCTAAAAATAATTGAAACTAGACTTCATTGCTTAGACATCCGTTGGAAAATTAACGAGATTTTACTAAAAACTTTCATGTTAGCAAATCTATAAAATTGCAAATCCTTTCTTTGAGAAATGTGACTCCTTCTGTGTATGCAATATTAATGTCATCAAGGAGAAACTGACTGCCTAACGAAATGCCAGTGAAAGTCTATTAATAGAAAAGTTTATGCATGTGCTTATGCTAACTATATAACGATCTTTGCACTGAATAAACAATTTAACAATTTCTGTATAACATATTTCACTCTCGAATAATTAGGTCTCAAAAATTATTATATCGCCTAAAATGTAAAGTTTACTTGATATGAATTCAAAAGTTAAAAACATACGGCAACGTTAAAAAGCACGCGAGCAAGTAAATCAAAATTTCTTTATTGACATATGCAGTCTTACTTGAAAGAGCGTGGCTATTTGAAGTACATAAGTGAAAACATAATATAATAATTATAATAATGTTATAGTCATTGCTGACATAACAATGTAAGAAATATGTCTACATAAGAAATGTTAAAACAATAGGAGAATGCAGCCACAACATGCATAGTATTGGTAACACCATATGTAAGCATTCATAGTGCCAATCATAGGATGCATACAAACAACGAATAAGATGGATGTCTAACCAGCTAGTTGATGGTGTGATGTGTGTGTTGTCTTACACACACACACACACACACACACACACACACACACACACACACACACACACATATATATATATATATATATATATATATATATATATATATATATATATATATATATATATATATATATATATATATATATATATATACATACATATACATATATGTGTGTGTGTTATCTGTAGAATTACTTAAATTTTCTTCTGTCATGGCTTTTTTGAAAATTAGAAATTTTGAATATTTAGACAGTAATATAATTATTTGAATATGGCAACATACCTAGCCTAATGATTGTACACTACAGCTTTTTTAACTTTCTCAATCATAGATCTTCGAATATTAATTCAAAGAAGAAGCAAATGAAATTATGATCCTCTCTGTAGAGTGATTTTCTTGCGAAGAAACGGTAGAAATTGACTTTACGACGTTCTAATGCTGCCCATAACATATTATCTCGATTTGTTTTGCAAAGAGTTTCAAGTTTATAGTGCTTATTAATTCACTTGCTCCATTTAATGTTACAATGTAGCTGAATCGGCACATTTTTGACACTAACTCGATTAAAATAAGTTCAGTCCTTTTTTAAATAATTCGTTTGATATGTCAAATATAAATATTTGCCAAAAAAAATTAAAGTGAGCATAAATGGCTAAGTTTTGTCAAACTACTTTTAACATTGAAGAAATCAGAAGGTAACATCTAATTGTATTGACATGATTTTTTCATTTTTCAAGTAACAAATTTATGAATAAAAAGTTCCCAGTCGAAATTTTCGAACGTGACTTTTTATTTTATTTTCTTTATTTAATAAAATTTGTCAGCAAGGTTTGATAGGTATTAAACTCAATCTTAAATTATTTAGTTACCTCCTATTGTCCTTTCTATTTTATGTTTGAATAAGATATAGAGAGAAGTGTCACTATTATCTGCCAAGAAAAAAACCTGGATAATAATACATATATTGTGATTATATTTATTTGAAAGGCAATGAATGAGGAAACAATTTGAAAATAAATACAACTTTAAAGACTATTTCATATATCTAAATTTTAATTATTATTATTATTATTATTATTATTATTATTATTATTATTATTATTATTATTATTTTATTATTATTATTATTATTATTATTATTATTATTATTATTATTATTATTATTATTATTATTATTATTATTATTATTATTATTTTTATTATTATTATTATTATTATTTGCGGTCTTCATAAACGTATTGGAAAGCTCTTGACTAGAGCATTCTAGAAAGACCTGAATACAAGGCAAAAGTAATAATGTTATCAAAGACGTCACCATTTCTTTTTTCTTCTTTTGGATTCCAATCCACCTAATTCATTTCTAACTATGACTATTGCAAACACCGGCCTTAAGGTTCTCATGAAAAAACAAAACCAGTTTCTGCATTTCCTTAGCCAGTTCGTTCTACTTGGGTATAATATAATGTAATGATAGTTAATGAAACAAAACGAACAAACAAAACCCTTTTTGCATTCATATAACACATATCAGAGCTGATATTTGAATGGTAGATGTGACGTCATGCAATATGCAATGTCTATATTACATCATAACGACATCATTGCAGCGTTCCTGCCGCTACGTGACATCTAATATGCTTAAACAAATTTATTTATAATTCTTCATTAAATTTCATACTGATACAATTAGAGATTTTTGTTTCCACAAATATTAAGTAGGATAAACCAGTAAACGTATTATATTAACATCAGCTTTTGCCCCAATGTGAAGTTTCCTATGTATAAACCTTAATATTTATCTCAACGCAGGTTAATAATTGTGTAATGTTGGATTTCATGATGCACGTGTCCTTGTACATGAGCAAACCAAATTGCGTGCTCAGTTCCAAGTAAATACATTAATTATGACTACAAACTAGGAGACGTTTCATTTTTGTTTTTGTTCAAAATATGACATATCCGAAGCATTGGTGTCGTTACCTAATTTTAGTTGGGAAAGTGGAAAAGTTATTTCTTATTTTTTTTTTCGTGTACTGAATGAACATAAATCACTTTGTGATATTGCAGTAAGACAATAATACACAAATTTAATATTAATGTTCACCCTTTCTGTGTCCGGGCTTACTACCTATCCCAGACAATATTTAGCAATAATTTAATAATTTTATTTAGTTTTCCGCTTCTAAAGGCATTTAAATTTACCCGATTTCCAATCTTTCTAAAAAATAAACTTTTTTTTACACAAAGACCAAATGTCAGCAAACATCACAATATTTAATTTAAATGTATATCTAAATTCGTACCAGTCTAGGGAGGGACTGTAGTATCATGATAAAATATTTGTCACATATTTATTTTCGTCCTTTCATTCAAGAAATTGTCCAATAAGGAAACAAAGATAGAGCGAAAGAAATACATAAACACATTCAAAACCATGGGTTCCATAGCCAATGGCGGAAATGTTTGACTGCATTTGTTGGGCTCGGTTGTTTTAACCGAATGCATTAAACGTTAAGGATTTCAATATAAATTTTTCAACTATATATATATATATATATATATATATATATATATATATATATATATATATATATATATATATATATATATATCAAGAACTGTAAAAAAACGAAGTAGTTATATTCATTCAAAATTTAGTTATTCGCTTTTTTCTGACTGAGTTAGAGGAAAAGAAAATCTTTAGCAAGTTTAAAGAGTATTTAAGCTTACATAATTTGCATGATGGCTTAAATATGTTGAACCCACAGTAGAATTTCTAAATTGACTTTATGACTTGTTTATATTTTATTTCAATGCATTAGTCGTATTAGACCGACATGCACTTTCATACGGTCACTTATGCCTTACTATATGCCGTGAAAGCTGACCTAAGAAATCCCCCAAAAATATAACATACTTAATGCTGACGAAGTATACAGTGACAAGCAACTCACTTTGTACTATATGACTTTATTTGTTTCTAAGATCGGTGTGTGTGTGTGTGCGTGTATATATATATATATATATATATATATATATATATATATATATATATATATATATGTATTTATATATGTATATATATATATATATTTATGTATATGTGTGTGTGTTTGTGTGTGTGTGTGTGTGTGTGTGTGTTTGCTCGCGTTTAATTTTTTCTGGAAGGAATTTTCAAGGACTTATTTTGATTAAGGTCTAAGCTGACCGATGTGCTCAACGGCCCAAACCGTCTTAAGTCTTTCTCTAGCCATTTTGTATCTAGTTGCTAATATTAAAAGTTTTACACTTCCGATCTCGCGTCACTTCTCAAGTGTACGATTGCCAGTGTGGTTAAGACAGGACATGACCAAACATTGAATGTAATTACCCAGTATGAGCAATGACGAGATATCAGAACTAGACGTCAGTTAGTATCAGGCGCAAGATGTAGTATGTATTTTTGGATTATCATTCAAAGTGGACACTGCACAAGACTGGGTTATTTTTCTGTGTGACCCTAACAGTCTAGACAATGCTGACATACATGTACCTATCTTTTCTTCATTTACTAGGACTGACATTTAGTTTGATCACTATTAGGAAAGGTATGCCCTGTCTGAATTAGTTGATGATGAAAATGATTTTACTGTGCGCTTGGGAAGCGTACCTAAAATTGCACCAAATACAGTATGTTCACTTTTCTTTGAAACGTGGGAAAGAATTTTCACAATTTAGGTATTACTAAATTTTGAAAATGCACTTTTGAAATTTTAAAACAACAGAACTATACAAAAAGTTTAGGTCCATAAAAATACCTCTAAATTTCAGGAAGTAAAAATAGACATGTAGAGCTAGAACCTTATATGCGATGCTTGATTAAGTAAGGTCAACCCATGTACTCTTCAACACAAATGAACCCCATAATTAAAAAAAAGCAAAAATAAAGAAAATTGCGAAACTGAGGAACAGAACATATTGTAATTCTGAATCGACTTGGGTAGCTGATTAAAATAAATATTTTGGTGAAATATTCACTTAAGAATGAACGACAGCTGTCTGAATATATACCCAGAATCTCTCTGCCATTACAATGTATGCATGTTAAAAGTACAAAACGAATGAAATGTTTTAAAGCTTACCGTAAAACTGCACAGACCCAGATCTGCCGTCCCATAATGCGACGGAAGATAGGGGTCAATGCAGTTTACTATGAGGATTCAAGAAACAAAGGGCGGGGTTTTTTTTGCCGTTTCTAATGCATCTAATACATCTGTGGTTCTGGGGCTTAATGCCATTTTTCAGCACACGATACATAGTGGCCAGTATTAATGGTTGAGGAACAAACCAGGAAATTCGAGGAAAGAACCACCGACCCAGGAGAAACTATTGGCAAGCTTTCTCACATATCAACATTCGCCGAATTTTAGACTAGAACCCACGCAGAGGGGAGGTGGCAGTGATCCGTAACGGAGAGCGCTGTAGACCACTCGGCCAATCGGGACGTAGAGGGAATGTGGCAGTGATCCGTAACGGAGAGCGCTGTAGACCACTCGGCCAATCGGGACGTAGAGGGAATGTGGCAGTGATCCGTAACGGAGAGCGCTGTAGACCACTCGGCCACTCGGGACGTAGAGGGGAGGTGGCAGTGATCCGTAACGGAGAGCGTTGTAGACCACTCGGCCACTCGGGACGTAGAGGAAAGGTGGCACAGATCCGTAACGGAGAGCGCTGTAGACCACTCAGCGACTCGGGACGTAGAGGAGAGTTGGCAGTGATCCGCAACGGAATGCGCTGTAGACCACTCGGAAGCATGGGACCACGCTCTAATATATCGGTATTAAATGGTTAAAATGTGATTATGTAGTGTCACTATAACAACAAGATACTTTCTGTCGTTGAATTGATGCGATCGCTAAGGTCACTATTACAGTCGCATGGGTTTGTTTGTAAGCAGGTGTATTCGCTAAGGCCATTAACACCGCCTCATGATTTACTTCGAAAAATTGGTGTAATCGCTCAGGCCGTTAATACTGTCCCATGCTTTCTGTCGTTGAACTGGTATAATTGGTAAGGTCATTACAACAGTCCCATGCTTTCTGTAGTTGAATTGGTGTAATTGCTAAGGTCATTACAACAGTCCCATGCTTTCTGTCGTTGAATTGGTATAATTGCTTAGGTCATTACAACAGTCCCATGCTTTCTGTAGTTGAATTGGTGTAATTGCTTAGGTCATTACAACAGTCCCATGCTTTCTGTCGTTGAATTGGTGTAATTGCTTAGGTCATTACAACAGTCCCATGCTTTCTGCAGTTGAATTGGTGTAATTGCTAAGGTCATTACAACAGTCCCATGCTTTCTGTCGTTGAATTGGTGTAATTGCTTAGGTCATTACAACAGTCCCATGCTTTCTGTAGTTGAATTGGTGTAATTGCTAAGGTCATTATAACAGTCCCATGTTTTCTGTCGTTGAAATGATGTAATCTTTTAGGGCATTCCAACAGTCCCATGCTTTCTGTAGTTGAATTGGTGTAATTGCTAAGGTCATTACAACAGTCCCATGCTTTCTGTCGTTGAATTGGTATAATTGCTAAGGTCATTACAACAGTCCCATGCTTTCTGTCGTTGAATTGGTGTAATTGCTAAGGTCATTACAACAGTCCCATGCTTTCTGTCGTTGAATTGGTATAATTGCTAAGGTCATTACAACAGTCCCATGCTTTCTGTAGTTGAATTGGTGTAATTGCTAAGGTCATTATAACAGTCCCATGTTTTCTGTCGTTGAATTGGTGTAATTGCTAAGGTCATTACAACAGTCCCATGCTTTCTGTCGTTGAATTGGTGTAAATGCTAAGGCCATTTTCACAGTCTCATACTTTCTGTCGTTGAATTGGTGTAATCGCTAAGGTCATTACAACATTCCCATGCTTTCTCTCGTTGAATTGGTGTAATCGCTAAGGTCATTACAACAGTCCCATTCTTTCTATTGTTGAATTGGTGTAATTGCTAAGGCCATTCTCACAGACTAATGCTTTGTATCGTTGAATTGGTGTAATTGCTATGGTCATTACAAAAGTCCCATGCTTTCTTTCGTCGAATTGGTGTAAGTGCTAAGGCCATTTTCACAGTCTCATGCTTTCTGTCGTTGAATTGGTGTAATTGCTAAGGTGAATACAACAGTCCCATGCTTTCTGTCGTTGAATTGGTATAATTGCTAAGGTCATTACAACAGTCCCATGCATTCTGTCGTTGAATTGGTGTAATCGCTAAGGTCATTAAAAACAGTCCCATGCTTTCTGTCGTTGAATTGGTGTAAGTGCTAAGGCCATTCTCACAGTCTCGTGCTTTCTGTCTTTCAATTGGTGTAATTGCTAGAGATTGCAACAGTCCCATGCCTTCTGTCAATGAATTTGTGTAATCGATAAGTTTATTACAACAGTACCATGTTTTTTGTCTTTGAATTGGTGTAATTGCTAAGGTCATTACAACAGGCCCATGATTTCTGTCGTTGAATTGGTGTAATCATGTATGCCATTACAACAGTCTTATGCTTTCTGTCGTTGAATTGGTGTAATCGCTAAGGCCATTACAACAGTCCTATGCTTTTTGTCGGTGAATTGGTGCAGTCGCTAATGCCGTTACAACAGTTCCATGCTTTCTGTCGTTGAATTGGTGCAGTCGCTAATGCCGTTACAACAGTTCCATGCTTTCTGTCGTTGAAGTGGTGTAGTCGCTAATGCCGTTACAACAGTTCCATGCTTTCTGTCGTTGAATTGGTGTAGTCCATTACAACAGTTCCATGCTTTCTGTCGTTGAATTGGTGCAGTCTTTAATGCCTTTACAACGGTCCCATGCTTTTTGTCGTTGAATTGGTGCAGTCGCTAATGCCGTTACAACAGTTCCATGCTTTCTGTCGTTGAAGTGGTGTAGTCGCTAAGGCCATTACAACAGTCCTTTTTTGTCGTTGAATTGGTGTAGTGGCTAATGCCGTTACAACAGTTCCATGCTTTTTGTCGTTGAATTGGTGTAGTCACTAAGGCCGTTACAACAGTTCCATGCTTTTTTTCGTTGAATTGGTGTAGTCGCTATGGCCGTTACAACAGTTCCATGCTTTTTGTCGTTGAATTGGTGTAGTCGCTAATGCCGTTACAACAGTTACATGCTTTTTGTCGTTGAATTGGTGTAGTCGCTAAGGCCGTTACAACAGTTCCATGCTTTCTGTCGTTGAATTAATGCAGTCGCTTATGCCGTTACAACAGTTCCATGCTTTTTGTCGTTGTATTTGTGCAGTCGCTAATGCCGTTACAATAGTTCCATGCTTTTTGTCGTTGAATTGGTGCAGTTGCTAATGCCGTTACAACAGTTCCATGCTTTCTGTCGTTGAATTGTTGTAGTAGCTAAGGCCATTACAACAGTTCCATGCTTTCTGTCGTTGAATTGGTGCATTCGCTAATGCCGTTACAACAGTCCCATGCTTTTTGCCGTTGAATTGCTGCAGTCGCTAATACCGTTACAACAGTCCCATGCTTTCTGTCGTTAAATTGGTGCAGTCGCTAATGCCGTTTCAACAGTTCCATGCTTTTTGTCGTTGAATTGGTGCAGTCGCTAATGCCGTTACAACAGTTCCATGCTTTCTGTCGTTGAATTGGTGTAGTCGCTAAGGCCATTACAACAGTCCTTTTTTGTCGTTGAATTGGTGCAGTCGCTAATGCCGTTACAACAGTCCCATGCTTTTTGCCGTTGAATTGGTGCAGTCGCTAATGCCCTTTTAACAGTCCTTATGCTTTTTGTCGATGAATTGGTGCAGTCGCTAATGCCGTTACAACAGTCCTTATGCTTTTTGTCGTTCAATTGGTGCAGTCGCTAATGCCGTTACAACAGTCCTATGCTTTTTGTCGTTGAATTGGTGCAGTCGCTAATGCCGTTACAACAGTTCCATATCTGAGCTTTCTGATGATCAGTCAGTGTTATCTCTAAGACCACTGCCACTGTCTCATGATTCATGTCGTTGTATTGATGTAATCGTTAAGGCCATTAATACAGTCCCATGATTCACGTCATTGAATTGATATGATCACTAAGGCCATTAATACAGTCCCATGATTTATCTCAGTGAATTGGTGCAATCGTTAAGGCCATTAATACAGTCCCATGATTTATCTCGGTGAATTGGTGCAATCGTTAAGGCCATTAATACAGTCCCATGATTCATGTCATTAAATTGGTATAATCGCTAAGGCCATTAATACAGTCCCATGATTTGTATCAGGGAATTGGTGCAGTTGTTAAAGCCATTAATACAGTCCCATGATTTATGTCAGTGAATCGGTATAATCGCTAACTCCATTAATACAGTCCCATGATTCATGTCAATGAATTGGTATAATCGCTAATGCCGTTATTATAGTCCCATAATTTTCGTCGATGAGAGTTGCTACGTCAATGTTACAATCCCTTATTTATGTCAGTGAATCAGTGAAACATTTAGACCACTAATATGGACACCAATAGTTTGATGTCAGTGGATTGGTGTACTCGCTTATTTTTGGTTTGTCCAACATCTTCAACGCGATTGGTCACATGGACCACAATTGTACAATTTGCGATACATGATATTTTTGTATTTATAATATAATTATTGAACTAGCCTTTTTATGGGCGAAAGTCATAATTAAATGACCTGCGGTCTTGTAGTTCGATCACTCCAGCATTGGCCATTACTACATTCTCCTTCATGTAACGATAGGTTAATCGCTGATGTTCTTGTGCCGTTAAATCTGCTGACTGTAATCTGTGTGGTAATCCCTCTATAATGCAGGTTCTGTGGTAATCCTTCTCAACTGTTTGTTTGTAAACACTTTAAGCATAGAGCAATACCTCTAAAAAGGGCTCAAAAGAATGTTTTGCAGATTGTGTCCAAGAAATGGTTTAATCCTAGGTCTTTGTTGTCTAGACGTTAACAATTTGTTACGAAAAATAGAATGTTATACCAGTCATGGGTCAGATACTATTTTGTGCCCTAGATCAAGGTAAGTTCATTAAAATCTATTTCACCTCGCCTTTCTTTGCATTTATTTATGTTCACAATGATCTATGTTGGACAGTGGCACCCAAAGAATAAAAGGTAATTCCAAATCCTACTAGGGATTGCATCATCACCCAACTGTACACAGCAAGAAATGCTTCAAGTAGTCAATAAAAAGTATTAAAACATACGCTGAATTTTGTAACTATCTAAATATATTCCTTTTACGCTTTTGCAAAGAAACCAGTTTAAATTTTTAAATCCTGGCAACTATCTCTCTCTCTCTCTCTCTCTCTCTCTCTCTCTCTCTCTCTCTCTCTCTCTCTCTCTCTCTCTCTCTCTCTCTCTCTCTCTCTCTCTCTCTCTAAAGCGCTCTCCGCCATCTCAACTCTGCGTTGGTTTGAGTCTCGGATTCGGCCAATGTGGATATGTGAGAAAGGTTGCCAGTAGCTTCTCGTGGGTTGGTGATTCTTTCCGTGGTTTTCACTGATTCTTTCTCCACCAATAATACTGGATGCCAGATATAGCATATCGTGTGCTGAAAATGGCGTTAAACCCAACAACACCAACAACAACGTATACATACATACATACATACATACATACATACATACATACATACATACATACATACATACATACATACATACATACATACATACATACATACATACATACATACATACATACATACATACATACATACGTATTTTTACACACTTTTGAATATTTCCTTTATGACAAAGAATTTGTGAAATAGCATGCACAGTACAGATATGGAAAGATGCTGATTTCTTAATTGTGTAACGCTTTTCATCATAATGTATCTGACTATAAGCAATACAATTATTATTCGTTACTTTTTTATATCTTTAAATATATCTGAAAGACAGGTAAGAAGTAAAATCTTGACAAAGAAAGGATTCGTCCAAAGTCATGCATTGCCATTGCGGCTCTATTTTTCGACATTTGGATTTAGATCAAGTTCAATGATCAAACTTTCACATCAATTGCCAGGTCAAATATTTTAAAAATAAATAATTTGCTGTTTAAATTTAAGGCTACCATTTCTATACTCATGATTAAAACCACGTATTCGTACAACAAATATGAAAACATACAGTTAACAGGCTGGGGAGAGGCAGCTTGACAGAAAGGTAAATTAGTAAAACTTTTTTATTATCTCTATTGTTATCTATTGCATTTATTTTTAGATTTGTCACTTTAGTTGTAGTAATTTTCAAGTTAAAATCAATATAAATGCGAAGCAGAGAGAAAAAAATCAGAATAAATGTTTTATCTGACTTTTCATCTGCGTGTGAAGAGTTTTGCTTATTCCTTGACTGACATTTAACACGTGCATTCTTATCATGGAATAAACAAAATTTAAAGCCAAATCATGACTGCTAAAATTTAATCATTTTTATTCAGAGACTGGCACATACGCACTTAATTGTTTCTTAGTTCAGGACACGTACAGTAAATTAAAATCAGAAACCCTTCCACACATACCGATGAATCACTCAGCGCACTTCTGGGTTCACTCGACAATGATAGAGATAAATTATATGACTTTCAAAGTCACCTGCATTTTTATTTGATTCAACACTGATAAAGAAGAATTAGAACAGTATTAGTAGGTAGAAAAAGTTAACTCGCTGTTCTACTGCGGATTTGTATTGTAATCCTGGACTTAGAGTTAACAAAGGTAGCAAAGTTTGCTATGCAATCCGGACTTGCTGTTCGTGACGAACCAACACATGTTTTCGAGACAACTATGCTACCTAAAAATGAATTTGAACGTCCTGCCGGTAAATTAAAATCACAAACATAGTAACAAGTAAGAGATGAACTCAGAAACCTACACATGTGCCCTTGTCTCTAGAAATGCAAATGACTACTATTGTATGTGATAAGACGGTGAAAGTAGTTAGCCCCCATCTATGCAATTAATCACTATAAAATCTTCTTCCTCGAAATCTTTCTCTTTACTTACACATATGAAATACGCGTACAAGCTACTCCAGGCTACGATTGCAAAATTTTTGCAAATTTAAGTTCAAACTCAACACAGACTTGAAATCTAATTACTTGGAATTTTCAATAGAAACATTGTATTTCACTCTTGTTTTGAAAGTGCCAAATTAACTGAACCTGTAGTAGAAATAAAATGTATTTAGGTTTGACTTTATACGCATTATTTTGTATTCCGGTTTGACTTCATACACATTTTGTATATTCTGGTTTGACTTCATACGCATTCCGTTTTATTACGTTTTGACTTCATACGCATTCTTTTGTATTCAGGGTTGACTTTATACGCATTATTTTGCATTCCGGGTTGACTTCATACGTATTCTTTTGTATTCCGGGTTGACTTCATACGCATTATTTTGTGGAAATATACTTTTGATCTATGTACTTCAAGTAATAAGTTGTAGGAATCATGAACTAAGTGTTATAGAGGTAGTGTATTGCCATAAGAAATTTGTTCCTGTTATCATCGTGTTCGTCGTTAACGATATGCTAATAATGATAATAATACTAATAATAATGACAATAATAATAATAATAATAATAATAATAATAATAATAATAATAATAATAATAATAATAATAAACATAAAATTAATAATAATAATAATAATAATAATAATAATAATAAAATTAATAATAATAATAATAATAATAATAATAATAATAATAATAATAATAATAATATTATCATTATTATTATTATTATTATTATTATTATTATTATTATTATTATTATTATTATTGTTGTTGTTGTTGCTGTTGTTCTTGTTGTTGTTGCTGTTGTTCTTAGTCCTTCTTATTTCCCCCAACGTCGTTATCTGTCTTGTCGGCAAAACCGTGTTTGAATTTTTTAAAACGTGGATGAAAGCAAGCCTTGGACAACATATGTGTCCAAAATAAGTGTACTACAGTTTGTAAAGTAACCTAGATGGTACGTAACTTCTTGATTCCGTATTTAGTATCTGTCATTCTTTTCCGTATATTTTCGCCATATTTTGTTAATGTGGCGTTATCAATAATGCCGGTACAGACAAGCTTTATAACTTTTAAAATTTTCCCGATTGATATTAGCAGGATTTGCTTTTTTCTAATTAATAAATTAAAAATAGTTCTTAACACTGTTTTTGTATATCACTTGTTTACACTCAAACAAGAAAACATTTCCTCTGTACTATTTGTTCTTTCTGACAATCTCCACGAATCCAAGTTTTCGTATTTATCTGAAAACAACCACCACCATCACAGCGGAGTTCGTATTTCTTAATCGTGTCGTACTTTCTATCTGCGGCTTTTGCCATAACAAATGAACTATAGTTGAAGAACATTCTTTCCAACCGTGTATTTTGCATTTTATATTACGATTTATAAGTCCCCGATGCAAGGATCGCTAATTAAAACACGCCTTGATAAAAATATGTGTGTGTGTGTGTGTGTGTGTGTTAATAACTCCAAAACTTTTTAAAAAAAATTCTGCCTAATTCGACCCAATTACTCTTTCCACAATTTTCACAATAAGAGCTGATTTCACTATATATATATATATATATATATATATATATATATATATATATATATATATATATATATATATATATATATATATATATATATATATATATAGAGAGAGAGAGAGAGAGAGAGAGAGAGAGAGAGAGAGAGAGAGAGAGAGAGATATGCAGACAGACAAACAGACCAGACAAACATATGTATGTTGAGGTATATATGATTACACATAGAGAAAAACAATCGTAAGGCAACTATGCATTTTGACAGCTAAGCCTATGTTGAAGACAAACCAACAGTACCGAAAAACTAAGATTGACAACCTACATTGTGTTACAGAAATTCGATTGATTTGACAATTATAGGCTTCTCATAAGAAATGTAAATAAGCTATCGTAAAATCAAAACGTGTACAGAAAACATTTATGTAGAAGTAATAAGTGTACAGAACATTTGTAAAAATATAATATTTATCTGTTCAGGTTCTGACATTTTCAATGCAAATTATAATGAAGATTTTGGATGACTTACATGTTTTTTTCTTATATTCATTCATGCATTCCCCCTCCCCCTACAATCACACAAAGTCAAGCAATTTCTTTTAAACGAAGGTGATAATGCATTTTAAGGATTATTCACTGGCTGACTGGCACTTCTTTTAAGTTGATATTTTAGTCGACTTAGACGAGTCTTTGACCTCATAAATTACTCAGAAGCTTCATTTACCAGCACATCAAACTAATTCAAAATCTTTTGATACATTTCTAAATTAACTTTTACTCCAATGTCTGACTTCCAGGGGCACTTTAAACATTTACTTATACAGTTGATTAAAGTTGACTTTGCGGTGAATCATGGGGTGGCTGGTTCGTATACTGTCTTTTTCGTAACAATCTATTAAACCTCAAAAGGATTAGAGGGTCTGCTTTAGGAAGATCAAAGCGAATTACATCCGTAAAACGCAGTAATCTCAGGGCATTACTGTAAGAAGTTTTCCCTGGCCGGATCACTTTTGTAACCCGCCTCTACAACATCACCATGTTCGCGACTTACACTGACAATCGATGTCCTACCCTAGATGCAGACGACAGATTTATCTTTGTCGATAGAAAGCTTGCATGTTCTTTTATCATGATCAATCGTTCCTAATTACAAATTAGCTACTAACTTTGACTCAATTACCTTTTTAATTTCGCCTCCCTTCCTGATGGCAACTTTATGCCCCGAATTTTTCCGGTTGGGAAGTCCTTCAAGACAACACGATAGTACCCCTGCAACGTATACATCTGTACAACTGTAACAACAGAGCGGAAGACCTTACAACGTATCTTCTTGCAATGAATTGATTTTGATCATATATTATTAAAATGATGAAACATATACATTGAAGCGATCTCGTGCAGAGGAA
>JAEAOA010001080.1:100000-125000 GCA_016746295.1 Potamilus streckersoni | reverse complement strand
AAATAAAAGAATATCAGCGTGATGATACTAAAGACGAAACACTGCCGGAAATGACAGATTATCGGGACTACAGACTTCAGGTATGTCCTTGTAAATATTAGGGAGAAGTCCCTTGCTGCTCATGAGGAGGCTGAAGTGCCTATCAGGTTCAGTCAGTTGGTTCCGTCTATTGACTATCTCAGCATCCTGGGTATTTGACACCAAAGAATGTCAGCAGGCACAGTTTTCTGTCTAGACCTATGTCCTTAATAAGGCAAACTTTTAATTCCTATGCCTTCTGCATTCGTTTTGGAGAACAACATTTTGCTGAGAAAATGCCAGTCTGGTTTTGGTTCGAATGGAGGGGAGCAAGCTGTCGCACAAGCAGGATTACTAAAGATGGTAGTGGAAAAACAGGAAAATGCCAGTCTGGTTTTGGTTCGAATGGAGGGGAGCAAGCTGTCGCATAAGCAGGATTACTAAAGATGGTAGTGAAAGAACAGGCATGCAATCGAATCCTTACAGGTCACTTGGAGATGCAGAAAACGTGAGATGTTTCTCCCAAGATTCTATCGGCCTCTACTATTTGCAAAGGCAAAAACGGTATCGTACAACGTGTCACGAGTGACTGCACGTGTCATGGTTATCAGAAAAGAGCAAGCCGGTCTGCATACGAGAATTGTTTGGTCACAAATGATAACTGAAGTGTTCTCAGAAATTTCAGCTGATATTGTGAGACTGTTATATAGAACGTCATCTGGAGACAAGTACTTTCTGACGGTGGATGAGGACTTTACATGATTTCTTTCGAAGGATATAGAAACATCAAGTATGGATAAGGTACTGATGTAGTTGTTTAGCCAAGTACATTTTCCATGGGTCTTCGGTACAGATAAAGTGACCAGCTTCATTAGTACCTTACAGTATGAAATATTGGGCATCCATGGAGTTATAACAATGCCTTATCACCCACAAGTGAATGAAAAGCTACGCTTTAGCGAGCCATTGAATTAAATGTTGCGGAAGTTTTGTGCATGCAAAAAGAATGAATGGGATGAAATATTACCATACTTATTATTTGCATAGTGAAAATTTTCGGATTTGAAAATTGAATTTGCACCCTTGGCGATTTTGTATTTCGACAGGTTCGAAAGCCAATGCAGATTTTACTAGACCTTTATACGGAAGAAGAGAATGTCAGGAAGTCGACGGTGGAACATGTGAATATTTTCAAGACCTTAGCTGATATTGGAACCCTTTTTGATATTGGAACCCTTTTTGAAGATAATCTGTTCAATTGGTAAACGAAACTCATGGTTATGATCTTCACACGAAGAAAAAGAAATTTAGTCCAGTGGATGAAGTCCTTATTCTCAGCCACCAGGTTTGTCCATGATGAAAACACTATTGCAGGTACCATATCTTGTGGTTCGAAAGGTATATGATGTTAACTACCAGATATATGTGTTCCGTAGGACGGGTACGGTAACCTATCATGTAAACTTACTTCGTGGATACAAGCGAGCGGCGCTGTTGGCAAGGTGAGAAAGTTGGCGTGTACATAGATTTACCACTGAGAGCAGTTAAAGATGACATTGGTGTTAAGCTGGAGTCAGTTCGATGAACGAGCAATGAGAGGATATTAACTATCTTCGCATCTTTTCAAGATCTTAACAAGTTGTATCAAGACAATGTCGGACATGAAAGAAATACAGTGACAACACATACGAGTGTGCCTAGTATATTTCATTAGCATTGAGCAACCCACTGGAATAGCAAAGGATTCAAGGATTTTTGGAATTACATTCTGTTGCCTTTATTTGGAATCATAATGGAGTTTATGTCGAATATATACGGCAACTCATTGTTTTATTACCACTGTATTCGATGGCCAGATAGAATCCTGGATTCATTTGCTGAATTTAAATTGAGCGAATTTAAGCTTTATGCGTTAAAGTAGAAACATAAACTCGATGCAACTTCTATTATTTAAATGACGATCCATGCCAGCGAATAAATTTTGAAAACTGTTCTAAAACCATAAAATATTTTCTTAATAAATGAGGTGATATCAGCATAATTTCATTATCAGTGCCTATAACGTTCAGTCAGTTGGTTCCGCCTATTGACTATCTCAGCATCCTGGGTATTTTACATCAAAGAATGTCAACAGGCACAGTATTCTGTCTAGACCTATGTCTTTAATAAGGCAAACTTTTTAAATAAAATTCCTTACCCAGAGTCATTATATATATATATATATATATATATATATATATATGTGTGTGTGTGTGTGTGTGTGTGTGTGTTATGTTTGGCAATTACTTCAATATTTAGTTTTATAGAATTTGATTTTTGAGAACAAAGATTTAGAAGCGTCATATCGTAATTTTTCTTAGACTTGTTCTCGATTTCATGTTACAGGTCGGATACTGATGGACATGCCATGTAAGGTGTGCCAAGATCATTCGTCCGGGAAGCATTATGGAATCTACGCCTGTGATGGGTAAGAGCATCAATGAACCTTTACATTAACCACAATTTAAACAGAAGAGTTGCAATCGGTTTACTCAGACCTTATCCGTATTAATGCGCTAATTTATTTTAGCAATTACAGAGTTGTGTTAAGTCAAGCTCGGCGAATTTGATGAATAAAGGTTATAGTGTCTTGGGTTCAAACATTTTATCTAAAGCAAAATGTACTGATGTTTTCGGATGTCATTCATCACTGAACCAAAAAGCTCATAAACGGCGCGTAAGGTGAATTTTGAGAGCGTTCGCTTAAGACGCATCATAACCAGTAGATGCTTTCAACATTGTTCCATTGATTCATTTTTCCTTATATCGGTTTAGTAAATATATTCGCCAAATATCATGTAGATACTGTAAAAGTAGCGCCATACAACATGTTCATTTTATTCGTCATTTTTATCGATTTAGTTTCGAAAGAAAATGGCGTTTAGTCTACTTATAATTAAAATTTGGACTAATATTGTTAATGAATACGCATTGCAACAACTTTTCCAGTTAATCTGGAATGAATAAGGTTTGGTATTTTTGTCAATTCAACGCAATTTGATGATTTTGGTCTGGATTTATGTACATGAAATAAATTACATCGGATTCTAGCAGCGAATGACGATTTAATAATATTGAAGTGTGTTGAAATCGGCATGCGTGTTTCTGTTCTGTCGTTGAATGATACAGATCATAATGTGGGAAAATTATGAAGCCTTTCAAATGCAATTATAGAAAAGATGCTGTTGAATTTAATGTTTATTTCATTTTGAGTGCAGTAATGAGGATGTAATTGCACTTGGAATATACTCAAATATACTCAAAATTACAGTACAATTTCGAACTGTGATCAACCTTGAGAATCCATGATATGGCTCATGTAAACATGTAATTTGGATTTGCATAACTAAGAAAGTACATTTTAAGGAAATTCAGGCTGCAAAATTGTAAGCATATGTTTGCCATTATTTTATTACCAGCTAAAGAAGACAGTTTATGCCTTATTACTTGCGTGCTATTGTGAAGACCCTGTATGGCGTCTATAGTTAGCATAAATCTGAAACATTGTATCAAAAAAGTTAACGCGCAATGTGCCAAAACAGTTTGTATGTGTCAGTCTATGAAGCATTGGCTGGTAAGTAGCAGTCCATGAAATATTTGCTATAGTTCATTTATAACAAAAAAATTGTTTACGGTAGACAATAGTTCCTTTTTTCACAAGCATATAGCAAAAATGCTGCATGAGGCGTGCAATATTGGGAAATACTGAACGATTCACACAATGTAAATTTAAATGAGATATATATATATATATATATATATATATATATATATATATATATATATATATATATATATATATATATATATATATATATATATATATATATATATCTGTGGCCTTCCGTACGTCGGAGAAACTGAAAAGCTACACAAAAGGATAAACCTTCATAGATCTGATTGGATAACATAAAAGCTGTACAGAAGCCCGGTCGCAGAACACTTCTCCTTCCCTGGCCACACTTTCAGCGATATAATACTTATCGCTATTGCTAACAACCACAGCTGGGGTTCCGAAACCAGGAAGAAAAAGGAATCATACTGGATACGCCGCCTTAGAACATTGAAACCAAACGGTCTAAACCAAGAAGACTAGAAAATGAAAACTATGCACTAGTAGAATTTAACATTTTCTAAATTTTCTTATTATCCTTCACTTTTTACTATAAGAATAACCGGTATAGAATCAAATATCCGGGATAATCTGCGTTACATAAATGTACAAAAAGTAAAAATAGATGTTGCTTTGGCTTGTAGACTTTTAGGGAATTATACACCATTTTCAGTTTCCGCAACTAGTCTATACAAGCTGGTTGTATTTATAGTTTTATCCCATATGGAGGCAGCCATGTAGAGGTTTACAAACACAACGTTTTTGTGTTGATTAGTTTGTCGTATATATGTTTTGTATTTGCCTTTGAAAAAGACCCATTAAGAGTCGAAAGCGCTTAGGCTAGTTAGTTACTAGTTTCGTACTGTTCGTCGTCAGTTCATTGCATCTATTTTAATCAATCCCTGACACACATGATCCCTTGGTGGATCCAGTACGCTTGAAAGGGTTGTTATTCGCCATATGATTTGTATTCTTTATATATATATATATATATATATATATATATATATATATATATATATATATATATATATATATATATATATATATATATATATATATATATATATATAGTTTCCGTGTTCTTAATTATTACTTGCTTGCATCGAAGGCACTTGGTTAGTTTCTCAGATTTGCTGCACTGTATTTTAATGTGATCTCTGTCTGTCTGTCTGTCTGTCTGTCTGTCTGTCTGTCTCTCTTGAAACGATTTATCTTGGATTTCATATCCTGTTTCATTCATATTTTACATCTGTTTCTTACAGCTGTGCTGGATTTTTCAAAGTAAGTAGCAACTATTTTTTCATGAACTTATGAAAAAATTGACGCCTTTATCTGATTTTAAAACGAAACAAAAAATTTTGGTATACCATTATTTAGGTTTGTTATATATCGAATGATCTTTTCAAAAGGAAATAGTTCAAATTTTAATGCTTTCGTAGCATCTCCCTCCTTTTTCCAAATATTTACTCGCCGAAACGTTTACCTTGTAATGAGTCAGTACCTAAAGTTAAATTTTTAAGAAACGTATTCAAAAGAGGTGTCCTATGTCATATACCGATTAATTTTAGGTGTTTAAACATCAAGACGTAACATTCTGTCCGCTAATGAAACTAATGTAAGACTTCATATAAAAATGTGGTCAAGTTACATTTGTGAAAATCCAAGTTCCCTGCTGTAAATGTGATTTTATCAACTCTTGCAAGTATTGTCATCTGCTCTATCAACGATCTAGCAGACGACAGTTCCCGCCATCCCACGACGAAAATCGAGAAGTCGCTTTGACACTTTCATTCATAGCAGACAATGCAATATGACATATCATCAAAGTGGTTCTAATTGCTTATCCCGGTTTTCAAAATCGGATATCCTATTGACTTCAGCCATTTGCAAATGAAGACCAAAATGAATTATTGAGTTATATATTCGTATTATAGATCGACATTCATAATGTCAGATTTAATATAAAGTTTCATTCTTTGGACGATAATCAAAAAGCTTGCATTGAAAAATAATCAACCGGGATAAAAGGGGTTTGACGAGAGTTTTCATTAAACCCGCATCGTAGACATATTAGAAGACCGCGTGACGATCTCTTTAATTGGAAAAATGGATGTCAAGGATTGTCGCATTCATTAAGCCGCACTGATTTGTATGTAGATGACGTTTTGCGAATTCACACAAGAAAGTTAATTGATAATCCTCACTATTACAAGAGGATGGTGACAAACGTCGAGTATTTGACTTATAGTTTTTAACAACCCAACAACACACGAAACGTACAGGAAATGAGAAAGATATTTGACAATGCAATTCAACAATAATAATTGAAATGCACATACAAATATGTTTATCAATGACGATTGCAATGAGAATGAATGACACGTTCATGGCAGTGTTGGAATTTGTAGATAATGAAAGCAAGGGGTACTTGTAACATTTTAAATGAGTCAAGTAATTTTGTCTGATTTTGTAACGGATTTAACGAACAAAAAGTTCATTTAAAATTTATAATGTAATAAATTGCTTTAAAACATTCATAAAATGTGCACACCTGACCATAAAAATTGTATTTAAGATAAGTCACGGCCGTAGGAAACACATTATCTAAAATATTCATATTGTAGTCTTATTAGAAATGATATCAAATTGGGAAAGGAAGGCTAAATCATATAGTTGAATATGTCCAACCCGTCTTTACTTCATGTTCCATTAAGTGTACACTTTCTTCTTCTCCACAAACATGTCTTATACGAAGCCACTGAATAAAACATGAATGTTTTCTGAGATTTCGCATTATTTTACATAAGTATGATTGGACTTTTTCCATGTTATTTTACATAACTATCATTGGAGCATTTCCAAGTTGTTTAACGCACCTTTGGACTATTTCCATGTTGTTTTACATAATCATGATAGGAATATTTCCATGTTATTTTATAAAACAATGATTAAAGTATTTCAGTCTTGTTTTACACAACTATGATTGGAGTATTTCTATATTATTTTACATAATTATTATTGGAGTATTTCCATTTTATTTTAAATACCTATGTTGGGTGTATTTCCATGTTATTTTACATAGCTTTCTGCATTTCCAGGTAATTGCTTTTGTTGTTTTGCTGGGGTGGGTGGGTGTTATATTGTCAGAAATTATGGAATGTGTAGTTGCACTGCATATTTGATTATACGTGTTTCTTTGTTTAGATTTAATAAGACTAAGGGCAGACAGACAAACTCAGACATTAATTCTTCAATCACCGCTTAAAATTTCATATATGCTCTCTGTCAATTTATGTTTTCATATATCTTGCAGCGTTCAATACGCAGAAACCGGCAGTATATATGCAAATCACGAGGACAAGCGTCATGCCCCGTTGACAAGACACACAGAAACCAGTGTCGTGCCTGCCGACTCAAAAAGTGTTTAGAAGCTGGAATGAATAAAGATGGTTAGTAAATATCGATATTAGAACAATAAGAACACAAACAACAACAATATCAATAACAACAATACTACTACTACTACTACTACTACTACTACTACTATTAATAATAATAATAATAATAATAATAATAATAATAATAATAATAATAATAATAATAATAATAATAATAATAATAAAAGACGAATGCAGTGATTACATTGTAATAATAGAAGTAGCAGGCGAAGCAATTACAATAGTAGTAGTAGTAGTAGTAGTAGTAGTAGTAGCAGCAGCAAAGTAATATTAATTATAGATATTCAATCAATTTCTTTTCCGATCTTATTACTGACGACTATGTATTGTTCCGTTTCTCCATTTTAGACATTATTTATGACTGAGTACTAAATGTTGCCTGTTTGTCTGATCGCTATTGCGTCTTCTGTTTAACTTTAATATATTTTTCATATTTCAAACAGATATGATAATTACATCCATATTACCATTTTCTACTTTACAATTATCTTTGTAAATTCAGGTCTCATTTCAATTCCTCAAGCTGTGTATATTGAAATATACATTATAGATATGAAATGACTTCCAACGCTCAGGGTCAAAGGCTGAGCATTTAACATTAAGAATATAATATTGTCTCATTTTGTTCTCTTCAATACGTTGAAAACTTTTTTTCTCTTTTCTTTGAATGGTATAACTTTACTTACAATACCATTTCAGAATTTTCACTGCTCAATAGCCTTAAGTCAAGAAGTGCACCGTCATTCACGGTGTAATTTAACTTGCGACTCTTCACAAAGAAGTTAATATTTGTGGGAGGCTTCCGCTACAAAAGTCAAGTTTCTTTGACTCTTTTATGGCAGTATAGAGTCAAGTGCGGTACATTGTGGGAGTACTTAAAAGAGTATAGTATCATAAATAAGACGGTTATGCTTTTCTTTCATCAAAATATAATTTTTGTTGATTCAAACTTGGGTCACTTGCTGGATAATGACACTTTCTTTAGTTGTGGGTACAAAGAAGGACATTTTATCCCCATATCAGCTTTGAACAGACAAGAATTAATTAAAAGGTAAAACTGACTCAGTCCTAAGAAACAAACTATGTAAAAGCCAAATCAGAACAAATGACAAAAGTGGGTTTATGACATCTTTGTTTTTGGGTAACTTTCCGCTAGTACACTTCTAAATTTATTACACCAGACGAACTTTCGTGGGTTTAAGTGCGTTGTAAATAAATAGAGTTGTATAGAGTAGTTTAAATAAATAGAGTTGTATAGAGTAGTTTATTCATTTCAATACATTTACTAAAAGTGAAGGGTAACTTTAGAGGAACACCGGTATTGATAAAACATTTATTCTGTGGCAGTTGAAAGTAGCATGTGAGTAAATATTAATATCAACAGGGCACAAACTATAGTACATAGCAGTGTAATTAAAAGTTTTGATTGAAAATTTGTTTGCATTGATAATGTAGCATTCTACAGAAGACAAAAAGATGCAATCAATACTGTATGACCCAAATGATACCATGTGTCAATGTAGCCAAATCTTCTCTCTACTAATTTAGATATTATTAATTTTATATTTACAAGCACATTACCTTACTTATTTTAAGCGTATGATTGGCATTTCAAGGAGTCATTATTCAAAAGATAATTAGGATTGCTTCAAAACAATTTTATTTGTCAACGGAATTGTTAAAATACGAAAGGAGGAAGAATCCTGGATGACCCAGTGATCTAATTCGCTTGTCTTTACCGATCACAGTCATCTCACCCCATCCGCGTAAGCTCGAGTCTCGGGCTTATCCAATGTGAGTATGTGAGAAATATTGTCAGTAGCTTCCTGTAGGTTGCCCTGTATTGCGTTGAGAAATGGCGTTAAACTCTCAAACAATAACATCAACGAAAAGTGAAAGGATATATATATATATATATATATATATATATATATATATATATATATATATATATATATATATATATATATATATATATATATATATATATATATATAGATAGATAGATAGATAGATAGAGAGACAGACAGACAGAGAATTGTATATACTAATATATACTAAGTTGAATAGACTGGTAGGTGACCAATTAATATATAAACCTATGATCTGAGCCAAAGCATATCAAACTAAGAAAAGAAGGAATATAAAAGATACTAAATTATAAACCAGATGGTCTTATATGACGTACAGTTAATAACAGATGTATTTAAGATCAGAAAATGCATACCTGTAAGAGGCTGATTACCGGTTTGAAGAGATTGTTGCAAATCCATGTTTCTTGGTTCCACCTCACACAAACCGCATTAGTCCTATCGAAGTCCGCGCAATACCCCATGTATGGCTTTCAATTTAAATATTTCCTAAATTGAGACTTAGATTTTGCTTAGAAAGTTATTAATGGGCGTGCATGAAATGTTCAAATATGGGTTAATTTTCTGATAACATGTTGCTGTACACACTGAAAGTTTTTGACTGTTTAGGACTCTGACTTCGAGTAAAAATCGGCATCCTTTACTTTGAAAGCTTTATGTCTTCGATACCTGATTCAATCAATACGTTTCACAGATAAAATCTTTCTTGCGTTTTTGATAATTAACGCTTGTAGGGATAAGTTTTCGAGACGATATTAAATTTATTCAAAATAATCAAGACTGGTTTAAGGCGGAGCAATTGAAGCATTCGCATCATGTACCCACACCCGGCCAGGTCACCCGGCCAGGTCACCTACAATGCAGTGAAATGGGTTTTATTGGAAGGAAGGAGGAGACGTTTGCGAAATTACTCCAGGGCCTCATACCAACATAATCTGCTCTTGATAATAATCGAGACTTTGCGAGTTAATTTTAATTTCATCTTGAACATTATTCCTTGAACAGCTGTTCAACACGAAAGAGGCCCACGAAATTCCACGATAAGACGACAGGTTGCTATGTATCTGAAAGAAACAAATGAACTAAACTCCATGTACGTTCCCTCTCCATTCCAAGCACCTTATATATCAGGATTTTACGCCTTCGAGCGTCTCAGTGACGGAATAACAGTCAGTGCAATCGACCCACCAACCCCGCCCATACCAGTAACTACATCGCCTGGAATTATTTGTCAGCCAACACCAAAGGTAATTTTAACAGGAACAACAACAGCTATAATAATAATAATAATAATAATAATAATAATAATAATAATAATAATAATAATAATAATAATAAATGTTTTACAATTGCCAATACTTGATTTTCATTAACAGTCTATTTTTTTTTATAAAAAGACTTTTAGCCGCGTAAGTTTTTTGCTTTGATAAAATTGGAAGAAGAACATATATTTCTTGACGTTAAGCAGAATTCCGAGATGGAATGTGTTGAATCAAAAGTTAGGCAAATCAGTGCTAGCATTTTGTTTAGAATGCTTTTGTATTTTTTGATCGGATGCAATAAAATTTGTTTCCATATTTTATAAACCTCATATATGCATATATCAATGCTACGATTTACGACGAGACCTAATTTGTAAAAGTTCTATCTATCTATCTATCTATCTATCTATCTATCTATCTATCTATCTATCTATCTATCTATCTATCTATCTATCTATCTATCTATCTATCTGTCTGTGTCTGTCTGTCTAACCATATATATATATATATATATATATATATATATATATATATATATATATATATATATATATATATATATATATATATATATATATATATATATATATATATATAATTGCAGTATCCACATGAACTTATGCAGTCCTGCTTTAACAACCCTGAAGCCGTTTGTGAAGCTGCAGCCAGATTGTTGTTTATGGGCGTCAAATGGACAAAGAATGTACCCGCTTTTCTAAGCTTGTCATTTAGAGACCAGGTAATTCTTCTTGAAGAGGGATGGAGAGAACTGTTTGTCCTTGGTGCTGCACAGTTTCAAATGCTGATTGATCCGTCTCCACTACTTGAAGCAGCAGGTGAATTACTAAAGATTTATATGCCTTGAACTTAACTACAATTATGCAAACATATCTCAGGATAATATTGCCATCGTACAAATATATGAGACGTAAATTGATTCATAAGTTAATAAAATATGAAAGGGTTTAGATCGTAATTGATGCCGAACTATTGAAATTAAAAAGCATCAAACAATATATAAAAATATAGATAACTATTAAAACTTGTTTGTAATAATAAGATCCATATATACTCTCGTAGAAAAGATCAATCAATCTCTTTTTATGTTTATCTTCTTTCAACATGGCCAAAACTTTTTAAATGCCTCTGTTACGTTAGAGAATGTTGCGTTTTTAGTAACTCTATGGCAATATTTCCAATTCAAGACTCTTTTGGTTTACTGTTTGATTTTCCAAGAAATGACGTATTCACATGTACTACCATAGTGTTTGCTTTTGCAGGAATAGGGCCAGAACTTTCCCCTCCAGACAAAATGGTTAACATCATGACTGAAATAAGAGCATTACAAGAAATAATTGTAAAGTTCAAAAGTTTACAAGTGGATGCTACAGAGTATGCTTGCTTGAAAGGAATAGTTCTATTCAAAACCGGTAAGTTAATTAGACATGGATTTATTTAGAAAGTTGACCTGCTTGTACAATTTATTACTTTCAAGGCGGTTATGAGGATAGTGGAACACGTATTCAAGTTTAAAACTTTTTGATGGATTGAATCGAAGATGAACTATTACAAAGACATGTTTAGGCCAAAGAATTGGAGTCTGGCATATTGGTTCGAAGATGAACTATAATATTGGCATATTTAGGCCAAACCTTTGTAGTATGGCAGATGATATACCTTTTAGGAAATAAACTATTACGTAGATACATTTAGGCTATTGTTTCGAGGACTAACTCTTATACAGACATGTTTAGACCAAAGTTTTGCAAACGATCAGAAGAGAAATAAGCAGCTTCGTATGGTAAGTCTGATTCAGGTTTATTGCACATTAAGTCACCTATGAGAACTATGCCATAGATACTGTTACATTTAGTACCAAAGTTATTGATTTGTTTTGTACATGTTAAAACTAATCCAGAGATACCACGACCAAATGCTGCATAAGTATTTATTAATAATTCTTCAACTGTCATTTTTGCAGTGTTTCCGAGTCACAGCACAGAAATTAAGACCTTGAGAGATTTTCATGCAGTTGCCACACTACAGGACCAAGCTCAGTTGACTCTCAATAAATATATTCATACCACTTATTCTACCCAGCCATTTAGATTCGGAAAGCTTCTGCTTCTGTTGCCTACTCTCAAAACCATTTCTGGATCCACCATCGAAGAGCTCTTCTTTAAAAAAACCATTGGAAGCATACCCATAGAAAGGTTACTTGTGGACATGTTTAAATCTAGTGATTTTTGAAGGACATATCCAACTATTGACAGTTTAATGTGTATCGCCGTAGGTTAAAGGTCATGAATTTCTACAACTTCTACAACTAGGTGTTGCATGCTTGAAGAGATTTGCCGTTTACCCGATCCCATGAAAGGTACATGGTAGAAGTTGTCAGCAAAAGCTACACAAACTAAAACACTCAAGTCCAAACCACGGGAAGATGAACTAATCCTTTTTCGAGAGAATGTCAGAGTTCTGCGATCAGACTTGCAAACTGTTTGCATGACAACAATATCACCAAGCTTGGGCTGTTCAAGATGCAAAATTTTGCAAAGTTTCAAAAGTCAGTGGACGGAGAGAGTATAGGAGAAGTGGTGAGAAAAATACTTAATTGAAAGCAATGTTAGTTAATTAAATATCTATAGAGGTAAATCATTAAAATTTATCCTATTATAAACATGTATCCTGCATTAAATTTAATTGACTAGGACTTAAAGCTGTCTCAGATTCTTTTCTTGTTTCCAATTAGGCTTTAGCTATTTCAAACCGCCCGTTGGGCACCTGAAAAGGTAGATAATGTTTGCTTTTCACATGTTTTGTAACCAATTTAAAGCAGTTTACCATAGAAACGGTCGTACATGTGAGAGTACGCCAAGCCTATTTTCTTTATGAGCAAAATGTGACTCCTGATATTTCTTCGCATGATTAAATCCTACACTTTAACGCAGCTGCAAGGGGGTCCATCGCTTGTGTCAAAAAATTGTATATATGAACAAATTAACCGTTAAAAACGATTGACATATATGCCAAAAATGCAGTTCAATCCTAAAACAGATGCACCTATACCCAACCTTTTTCCAGTTTATTAGTAAACGTTTTTATCTCAAGCAACAAATACATCTGAAATAAGCGCGAATGTGATTGTTGTTAGTTGTAAAAAGATAATAGATTACTCCTCTCTTTCTTCTTAAACCTGGGCCATAAGAGAAAACGGAACATTGTATTATTGTTCTTAGGTAAGTCAGTAAATTATATCAGCTTAACATTAAAGAATCCGATTTTTGAATATATTAAAACTTTCTCGATATGACCAATCCATATTTTCATTTTAATTTCTTTGTCTGATCAAGTTAATCAGAACTAAACAATGGCGAGTTGTTTGGTTTGCGGACATTGACAAGATGTATAGATTATGTTTGGTTATGATTTGATCTTAAATGGCCAATTGGTTATTTGGAATCATGTCAATAGGTACAATTGCCATAAGTTAACTTCCTTGTACAAAATGTGTCTTTTAACAGAAATATATCTCTGACTTTTACCAAAATTCTATTATTTTAGTTAATAAAAATGACCTAAATTGACTTACAATTTAAAGAATATTACTTGTAGTGGTAATACGTGAAATGATTCATTTAATTGAACGGTACGGTGAACGTTTCCAATCTATTCCCTGAAAAACACTGTATACAGCTAAGGAACATATTGGCAAACATTTAGTGCAAAGAGCATGAACATGTCAGCAGTAGATGCATATCACGTGATCATATATATAAATAAGCTAAAACTATTTCCTACCATCATTCTTTGCGAAGAAAGATCAATGTACTCTATATGGTCAACTGCACATGATGGGAATTTTATTTAAGGGAATGGTTTCGTATTTGTATATTTAATAAGCTCTTATATGCATATTTAATGAGTTCATATTGCATATTGGTCAAATACGTTGCTTCCTTGTTGAACGATGATCATTTTGCGATATGCAGTTTTTTCTTTTGTTTACAGTTTGTTTTCGCTATGTTATTTTCATTGTATTGGCAAATATTGTAATTGATAGAAACATTTTTACTTTTATATTTTAACACATCATATAATAGACTCTTATTTGAGTCTTGGTCGTGCGTGATTGATTGCCGGTTTTTCAATAGTTTTGAATCAAACTGCTTATTCTTTCTTTGTGTAATAATTTTGAATCGCCAAACATTAGTCTTGTTTTAAAATAACACCATGGGCAAAAATGTCTACAAGAAATAATCATCTTCAATTATTCTTTCCAGAAACTATGTGCAAGTTTGCCTCATGGATGCCAGGTCTTGGGATATACCTTGTAGCAATCTAGTTAATTGTGTAATTAGTTAAAAAAGATGCATTTATTCTGTCATACTTTTGACAGCGAACTTATGTAAATTTTAATGCAAAACTATAAGCCATTAGCCACTATACTCTCGGAATTTGTTTGTCGTAATTAGTTATTAGTCATTGACCAAACTCAGTTGAGGCTTAGTTAATACACAAGAGTTGTATTACATAAGACTTGTATTACACAAAACTTGTACTACATAAGACTTGTATTACACAAGACTTGTACTACATAAGACTTGTATTACACAAGACTTGTACTACATAAGACTTGTATTACACAAGACTTGTATCTTTGAACTTGAATATCCTTCTAATTGCGCTTGAATCCTGATTTAGTGTCCAAGCATGATATGCAAAAATTCTGATAGTGTAGCCAAAATATTTTTTGGGTCAATTTGAGTTGAATTAACACAATACATGACAATTCACTGATCATATATCTTTTCACATAACATGTAACTATAAACACATCTTGTCATAGTTTTCTTGCTGACATTATTGTTCATTGAAATCAGTTAATATAGTTATATTTGATTATCAAACTTTGAAAAGGCTTTTCAATAAAATAAAAAAATATTTGAAGTCAACAATTGAATTGTTACGCTAAAATGCCATTTATATTACTCTCTCTCTCTCTCTCTCTCTCTCTCTCTCTCTCTCTCTCTCTCTCTCAACGGACGTATTACATCATTCCTTCCGTGACGTATCAATATTTGACACCATTCTTATTGTCATAAATGTATTTTAACACATGAATTCAGACTGATTTATCGTTATATCTGCCCATTTCTCTACCCCACCGCAATGCAATCCTTATCTTGAATGCCAAAAATCATCAGAATTCCTCTCATACTATCACGAATAGTAAACATATGTCTTTGCTTATGCTACGCTTGCTTAAATTTTGATTTTAAACGTCGTATGAAAATATAAGTGCATAGAATATTCTTATAAGCTTTGGATACCTTTAATTCTTACAAGAAAATGTGATTCAGAGGAGCATCCGTCATGATTTCAGTATGTATTTAAAGAAAATTATGGGTGCTGTTCTCCAACAGAGTACTTACCTTTTTACAGAGTACTTATTTTTGTACATAGAACTTATCTTTCTACATAGTACTTATCTTTCTATAAAGTACTTACCTTTCTACAGAGTACTTACCTTTCTACAGAGTACTTATTTTTGTACATAGAACTTATCTTTCTACAAAGTGCTTATCTTTCTACAGATTACATAGTTTCTACAAAGTTCTTATCTTTCTTATTTTTACAGAGTAATTATCTTTAATCAGGATAAATACCATTATATTATTTAATATGTTCAACTAAAGTAATTACTGAATTTGCTTTAAAAAACTTTAAAACTATCTTATACGTGTCACATTAGACTGCTAGTAACAAAATTAGATTTATTTTCGTACTGTAATTTATTTTTGAGTCGTGCCAACTTATGTGGCTTAAAATTTATATAGCCAATAAGTACATAATATTTATGTAGCAAAGTTCACTACTTTCATTTCTTGTCTATTGCCAGTGATATCTGTTAAGCTGTTGGTATCACACCTTTTTCTTCCTTTCCAGTCTGTTCTATATTTGATTGTCTAACTGCTATGTGCTTTTGCATTGTGTAACTTCTATAACCGTTAAGTTTTTGTGATATGTTTCATTTTCTTTTGTGAATATATTACTGCTGTAATAACAAAATGTGTTTGAACAGAAGCAAAACTAATTAAATTGTACACTTGCAGTAATATTCAACCATTTGTGTGCTGCCTACGATCACGTTAAAGGCAATTTTATTTTGGTTTGTTATTGTTATAGTTGTATGAACACATGTGTGCAATAGCCAATAATTGTGTTTCAGAGTTTAAATTCTTTAACAAAGTGCTCAGTGTTCAAAAATGAATAAAATCTTGCAAATATACGACCTTTTTTCTATATTAATATGAACTTAAATAGAAATCTATCTATATCAGTACTATCTGGATGAAATAGGTTTTGTTTATTTGTTGCTTTACATCACATCAAAACATGATGATTATATTGTGTCAACGCAATGGGTGTCAAGGTCAGAGATGCTTCACATTCTATAACAAGATAACGATCTTCTGGTTGTAGGTCCGGCACTCTAACTACTGAACAACAACAGCTTTGAAAGACAAATGAATTGGGGGGGATGGACTAATTGAAAGAATGTGTTTGTAGATACTTATTAATGCTTAAGAGAATGTTTAGGTCACCAATTAAAAGATTGTCAACATGTATTTCGCAATCATTTCTTTTCTACTAATCTTTCAATCAGGTTAAAATCAGATTGCCACTGTTATACATGAAGATTTGACAGCGGCCGCAAAGGGGTCAGTTCTGGTAACTTATGCCATGACCATAATCGCTAAGTTTATCAAACAATCAGATGAAGTCATATATCTTCGTCTTTTTGAAATTGAGCAGTGTGGATGGAGAGCATGAATGTGTACCGAACGATTTTATTCCTTTCAGACATTTGAAATCTGCATTTTAATTGGCTAATTCAAAGTTCACTATAACAAGACCCTGAAGCAGAAGTCGTCAGCTCTTCACGAAGGAAAGCGGAAAACTAATTTTAATCATATTGACTAATCTTTACTTTCTAAAACAATGATTATGTTCTAGTAATCAAAGTATCGTTTAGATTCATCAATCCTTCGATCAAGCACCAGATATATATATATATATATATATATATATATATATATATATATATATATATATATATATATATATATATATAATGTGTTTATATATATATATATATATATATATCTAGTGCTTGATCGAGGGATTGATAAATCTATATATATGCATGCCTGTCAGTTTTTGTCCATCTGTGTGTCTGCTTGCCTGCATGTATGCACGCGTGTATGTATGTATGTATGTATGTATGTATGTATGTATGTATGTATGTATGTATGTATGTATGTATGTATGTATGTATGTATGTATGTATGCATGCATGCATGCATGCATGCATGCATGCATGCATGCATGCATGCATGCATGTATGTATGTATGTATGTATGTATGTATGTATATGCATGCATGCATCTTTCGCACATTAACTTTTCTAATTTATTTTACATCAGATATTGAATTGTTATCTTTGTTATTAGACTGAATTTTACACTCCAGCATGCTAAAAATTGCTCTAAAGTAAGTAACATCATTACTAGTAGCTTTGTCTATTATTACAAACAAAATGTTGCCAGTCTTTCTGAACTTATTCTGTCAATTTCCCTCTATCCATTTCTTTATTCACTTCTTCTTTATCCATTAATCGTTTTCCTCATCCATCTTTTTATTTCCATTTAAATATACTGTTTTCGTTCTTATTCTTACATTTTCTTTCTGGTATTTTCTTTATTCGTGATTGATAAGTAAATGCGTCGAATATATTTGTTTTTGTTTACATTAATTCAACTAGAAATTTTGCTTTTTTGTTACTGTCGGGACTGGGATAGGACGTGACTGGACGGGGTTATGGAAAATTGAATGTATTCTCTATAAAAGTTTATAAAATATAAAGTCTCTGATACAGCTTGTTGGGAGTATAAACTCCAGCTCCAAAATATTCAAATGTGTCTTGATTTGACTGCTGGCACAATCTAACATGCTGTGGATGAATCAACATTCTTAAAGTTCGAATTCCATTAAGCACTTCGTTCATAATTATCCTTTAGTAATATTTCATCTTAACAGAATATATTTTCTTTATCGATTTACACTGATTTACTCATTTTATTATTCCTCCACATTAATCTTCTGGCCATTTTGTATTGTGAACTCAAACGATGAGTTAATTTAGGAAATTTATTTTGAGTCGATACCAAACATTAAAACATGTCACATATGTAGTCCAGATCAAAATTATTTGTATCAGAAGTTATAGATTCTTGGAGAAAATAAAATTCAAGCCAGTGAAATTAGCGGTAATAAATGTCTAAGGAAAATGGCCAACAATATGCACATTTCAAATAGGAAAGGTGATATGGAGAAATACAGTTTTAAAAAAGTCAATTCGCTTTTTTATATCAAATCATGATTAAATCTATCAGGTGCATACATATATTTGATTTAGACAATGGAAATATTCAAATATACATAACTATCATGGAAAACAAACGTGTGCATAATTTGCATAAAACATTGCAAAATGGTGAAGACCTTTTCACATGCATTCTTACAGACTTTAAGTATATCTAGACTCTTTGGTATTTAACATTTCTTTGCCTTTACAGCTTTAGAATTTAACCTTTGCTGAAGTGCCGCTAAAATCCATGCAAGCATGCTAACTTTCTCCAATCAACTTATATTTTATTAGAACTTTGAAAAATATCTTTGATAATTGGTCATTGTTAGATATATCTTTGACCACTTCACGTGCAATTACTGAATCACTAAACGGCATTTCTGAAAATTTTTGGAAAAGTATTATCCAGTTGACTATTTTAAATAAGGCATGTGTCTGATATAATAGACAAGTTGACTACTGGAAGTAAAATTATAGCACATACACCTGTGTGATAGAATAAAATGCCCTTGTTATAGCATACATTCTACTCCCATGATAGAAAAGTCAACATTTTGGCCAGTTGTAAATGCAACAAATAAAATTACACTATATGCACCTGCATCACTGATGCAAAGATTGAAGTCATTGTGAATATGGTAAAGCAGCTAGAAAATCCCTTCATAATAAATATGGCCCAAAAGTCGATAACCAGTTTTCATACAGTCTACTTTTAAGGCAGCACTCAACTCTAGCCATTAGGTACCATAGGAATGAAAACTTTATCCACACAATTCTGTCAGTCTCTGACGGTATTGCTGGTAGCACTATATTTAAATTCAATTTCACATATTTTTTTTAAAGAGGAAGACCCTGGATTTATTCTTTCATTATGAAATTAATTTTATTTCCTTATATATATGGGCAACTAAGAATTATTAACTTCACTGAAGCTTTTTACACGATCAAAATATTTCTGTAGACCGAAAAGAGTCCGTGTTAATATGGTTCTTGATTTGACAGACAAACTGGTTGTTGGCTCGTCATTGTAGGTGGTAGCATCACTCCGATTTGTGATAACACCCAGTCGGGTTCTCATGCCCTTTTGACTTTTCCAGCTAATGACTGTCGTTCTCATTATAAACACGCCTCCGTGCCCTCCGGTCTGGACTTTGCACCATTAGGTTAATACCTTGACTCAAACTGCTCAGAATACAAGAAAGCAAGTTAAGATTTTTTTTTCTCATGGCGCACGTGGATCAAAAGGTCTTCTAATTAGTCCTTTCGTAGACTCGATCATGCATTGCTTGGTATTGTAATGAGATGGTCTTACTTCTTCCAAAAAGGTACACAGTTACAAATGGCTCCCTTAGTCAAGTCTGGATAACCAAGATCTGTTTTACCAAAACTAGCGACGCAATCGCACTTGGAGTGTGGTGAAGGAATGTTACCAATCGAGAGTCTATCAAACTCAAAATAAATTAGCCTACAGCTTCATAATACAGTTTTGAAGTTATACGGTAATGTTCTGAGACATGAAAATTAACTTAGTGTGTACATCTTGACATTGTATTTTGATTCTTCGTTATTGACATGCCACAGAATTAGAGAGAAGTAAACTATAAATGGCCATAGCCAATTATCGCCTGACCGGGTAATATAATAAAACGCCAAGTGAGGCTCACAGCAAAACGAGATGTCAGTTGTCAGGAGTATCGCTATCTTCAGTCTTTCAGGAATCAAGTACCGTATAGAAAGAAGTACGGCCGTTCACAAAGTACCGTATAGAAAGCAATGCGGACGTTCACAAAGTACCGCATATAAAGCAATGCGGACGTTCACAAAGTACAGTAAAGAAAGAAGTGCGGAAGTTCACCAAGCACCGTATCGAAAGCAATGCAGACGTTCACAAAGTAGCGTATGGAAAGCAATGTGGACGTTCACAAAGTAGCGTATAGAAAGAAGTGCGGACGTTCACCAAGTACCGTATAGAAAGCAATGCGGACGTTCACAAAGTACCGTATAGAAAGCAATGCGGACGTTCACAAAGTACCGTATAGAAAGCAATGCGGACGTTCACCAAGTACCGTATAGAAAGCAATGCGGACGTTCACAAAGTACCGTATAGAAAGCAATGCGGACCTTCACCAAGTACCGTATAGAAAGCAATGCGGATGTTCAAAGTACCGTATAGAAAAAAAGTGCGGACGTTCACCAAGTACCGTATAGAAAGCAAAGCGGACGTTCACAAAGTACCGTATAAAAAGAAGTGCGGACGTTCACAAAGTACCGTATAGAAAGAAGTGCGGGCGTTCACAAAGTACCGTATAGAAAGCAATGCGGACGTTCACCAAGTAAAGCATAGAAAGCAATGCGGACGTTCACAAAGTACCGTATAGAAAGCAAAGCGGACGTTCACAAAGTACCGTATAAAAAGAAGTGCGGACGTTTACCAAGTACCGTATTGAAAGGAATGCGGACGTTCACAAAGTACCGTATAGAAAGAAGTGCAGACGTTCACAAAGTACCGTATAGAAAGCAATGCGGACGTTCACAAAGTACCGTATAGAAAGCAATGCGGACGTTCACCAAGTAAAGCATAGAAAGCAATGCGGACGTTCACAAAGTACCGTATAGAAAGAAATGCGAACGTTAACCAAGTACCGTATAGAAAGCAATGCGGACGTTCACAAAGTACCGTATAGAAAGAAGTGCGGACGTTCACCAAGTACCGTATAAAAAGCAATGCGGACGTTCACAAAGTAGCGAATAGAAAGCAATGTGGACGTTCACAAAATAGCGTATAGAAAGAAGTGCAGACGTTCACAAAGTAACGTATAGAAAGCAATGTGGACGTTCACAAAGTACCGTTTAGAAAAAAGTGCGGACGTTCACAAAGTACCGTATAGAAAGCAATGCGGACGTTCACAAAGTACCGTATAGAAAGAAGTGCGGACGTTCAACAAGTACCGTATAGAAAGCAATGCGGACGTTCACAAAGTAGCGTATAGAAAGCAATGCGGACGTTTACAAAGTACCGTATAGAAAGCAATGCGGACGTTCATCAAGTACCTTATAGAAAGAAATGCGAACGTTCACAAAGCACAGTATAGAAAGAATTGGGAACGTTCACCAAGTACTGTATAAAAAGCAATGCGGACGTTCACCAAGTACCGTATAGAATGCAATGCTGACGTTCACCAAGTACTGTATAGAAAGCAATGCGGACGTTCACAAAGTACCGTATAGAAAGCAATGCGGACGTTCACAAAGTACCGCATATAAAGCAATGCGGACGTTCACAAAGTACCGTATAGAAAGCAATGCGGACGTTCACAAAGTACCGTATAGAAAGCAATGCGGACGTTCACAAAGTACCGTATAGAAAGAAGTGCGGACGTTCACCAAGTACCGTATATAAAGCAATGCGGACGTTCACAAAGTAGCGAATAGAAAGCAATGTGGACGTTCACAAAATAGCGTATAGAAAGAAGTGCAGACGTTCACAAAGTAACGTATAGAAAGCAATGTGGACGTTCACAAAGTACCGTTTAGAAAAAAGTGCGGACGTTCACAAAGTACCGTATAGAAAGCAATGCGGACGTTCACAAAGTACCGTATAGAAAGAAGTGCGGACGTTCACCAAGTACCGTATAGAAAGCAATGCGGACGTTCACAAAGTAGCGTATAGAAAGAAGTGCGGACGTTCACCAAGTACAGTATAGAAAGCAATGCGGACGTTTACAAAGTACCGTATAGAAAGCAATGCGGACGTTCACAAAGCACAGTATAGAAAGAATTGGGAACGTTCACCAAGTACTGTATAAAAAGCAATGCGGACGTTCACCAAGTACTGTATAGAAAGCAATGCGGACGTTCACAAAGTACCGTATAGAAAGCAATGCGGACGTTCACAAAATAGCGTATAGAAAGGAGTGCGGACGTTCACCATGTACCGTATATAATACAATGCGGACGTTCACAAAGTAGCGTATAGAAAGCAATGTGGACGTTCACAAAGTAGCGTATAGAAAGGAGTGAGGACGTTCACAAAGTAGCGTATAGAAAGAAGTGCGAACGTTCACCAAGTACCGTATAGAAAGCAATGTTGACGTTCACAAAGTACCGTATAGAAAGAAGTGCAGAGGTTCACCAAGTACCGTATAGAAAGCAATGCGGACGTTTACAAAGTACCGTATAGAAAGCAATGCGGACGTTCACAAAGTACCGTATAGAAAGCAATGCGGACGTTCACAAACTACAGTATAGAAAGAAGTGGGGACGTTCACCAAGTACCGTATAGAAAGCAATGCGGACGTTCACAAAGTACCATATTAAATGCAATGCGGACGTTCACCAAGTACCGTATAGAAAGCAATGCGGACGTTCACAAAGTACCGTATATAAAGAAGTGCGGAAGTTCACAAAGTAGCGTATAGAAAATAGTGCGGACGTTCACCAAGCACCGTATAGAAAGCAATGCAGACGATCACAAAGTAGCGTATAGAAAGCAACGTGGACGTTCACAAATTAGCGTATAGAAAGATGTGCGGACGTTCACAAAGTAGCGTATAGAAAGAAGTGCGGACGTTCACAAAGTAGTGAATAGAAAGCAATGTGGACGTTCACAAAGTACCGTATAAAAAGAAGTGCGGACGTTCATCAAGTACCGTATAGAAAGCAATGTGGACGTTCACAAACTACCGTATAGAAATAAATGCGGACGTTCACTAAGAACCGTATAGAAAGCAATGTGAAAGTTCATAAAGTAGCGTATAGAAAGAAGTGCGGACGTTCACAAAGTAGCGTATAGAAAGAAGTGCGGACGTTCACAAAGTAGCGTATAGAAAGTAATGCGGATGTTCACAAAGTACCGTATAGAAAGAAGTGCGGACGTTCACAATGTAGCGTATAGAAAGCAATGTGGACGTTCACAAATTAGCGTATAGAAAGAAGTGCGGACGTTCACAAAGTAGCGTATAGAAAGAAGTGCGGACGTTCACAAAGTAGTGAATAGAAAGCAATGTGGAAGTTCACAAAGTACAGTATAAAAAGAAGTGCGGACGTTCATCAAGTACCGTATAGAAAGCAATGTGGACGTTCACAAAGTACCGTATAGAAATAAATGCGGACGTTCACTAAGTACCGTATAGAAAGCAATGTGGATGTTCATAAAGTAGCGTATAGAAAGAAGTGCGGACGTTCACAAAGTACCGTATAGAAAGAAGTGCGGAATTCACCAAGTATCATATAGAAAGCAATGCGGACTTTCCCCAAATACCTTGAGAAAAAAGTTCGGACGTTCACCAAATACCGTATAGAAAGATGTGCGGATGTTCACAAAGTAGCGTATAGAAATAAGTGCGGACGTTCACTAAGTACCGTCTAGAAAGATGTGCTGATGTTCACCAAGTACCGTGTATAAAAAAGTGCGGACGTTTACCATATACCGTATAGAAAGAAGTGCGGATTTTCGGGAAAATTCGAAGAGTAATTGATCATTCCAACCATTTAATTTCTTCAATAACTAACGTTAGTGTCCCAATACATTATATTTGGCAAGAATGGATATAGAAGATGCTCAAAAGCCGATTTGTATGTAATTTTCTGAAACTCTTGAAGAAAAGCTAAGACAAGAAACCAATAAAAGATTGATTGAAAGAAAACAGGCGCAATCTGACTTAAAAGTATATTCCTGTGAAGAAGAAGAAGAAGAAGAAGAAGAAGAAGAAGAAGAAGAAGAAGAAGAAGAAGAAGAAGAAGACCCGCTGCTAAACATTGTGTCCCAAGCGGGAAAGAAAATCAGATGGTATATTTGTCTAACGTGCTTTCTCGCGTAACTCAAAGTCATATTTGTGCTAGTCGATTTTCATTAAAGTTCGACTGCCTTTCTTCTCCATTTTTTTTGTCTATAACCATTTTAATATCGCTAATTCTAACTTATACCAGGTCGATGCAAAATCCGACCTCTTTATGCAGACAACCTAACAAAGTCAGAAGGAACTCAGACATCATCATTCATAAGATCCAGTTTTGATCTTCTGATCACATGCCTGCACATTTCACTATATGAGATTTTTTAGATTCACATCACATGTGATACATGGAACATTGGATTAATCTTAATAGTACGCATGCGTCATGAGTTGTTACTTACTCAGATTTATACTGTGTGCTCGAGGCCGATTGTGAAGTAAATTTTAGTACCTATGAAGCTGAATATCATTGATTTAAAAAAAAACAATAACAGACCGTGTTCAGTACCTGATGCGACCTTAGAAATACATACGTTTGCCTGTCGTAATCCAAGTCCGATAACCCAT
>JAEAOA010001080.1:0-90000 GCA_016746295.1 Potamilus streckersoni | reverse complement strand
CAATAGGTCATCGTCGGATGACAATTTGCCGAAACAACTGTCCGGTGAGACCTAAGTAAATCTTGCATGTAGTCCGCTTTTTCATAACTCCTAGATGCAAATGATCGGTTTTGTAAAACACCGGAACGTTGAAGTTTGCAATAGGCATGCTTTCAAGATTGACTCGTAAGAGTGACCCATCGAAATTACCAATGATCCTAATATTGACAGACAATACAACTACAAGGTGTAGAGTTTGAAAATAGACTAAGGGAGGTAACTCTTGTAGTATGTACTTGCACACGTTGGGAACACTGTTCGTGATGCTATTTGTATACACTTTAATGTGATGAGCTTCAATCTCTGGTAATGAGCAAGGGAGTGTTCCGCTCTGTATTATTATTATAGAGTTTATTGTGCGATAACATACATACATACATACATACATACATACATACATACATACATACATACATACATACATACATACATACATACATACATACATACATACATACATACATACATACATACATACATACATACATACATACATGGTGGTGTGGTTTTGAAATGAGTGGCTGGGTTGCTTGCTAGGATGTTATATAGATAGAGAAAATATGACCATGCCGATTTAAAGATCTGAGTCGCATACAGACAGACAGATAATATGCAATATACTAAAATAAACAAAACTTTTCACGTTCTTCCTCAAAGTACTTACTAGTGAAAGTAAAAACTGTAACACTTAGATATCCTCTATTATCCAACAGGCTTCCATATTACTTCAACGAAAATACTTCAGACAAAGCGTGACCCCGGTTTCCTTTTTTCATAGTTACATACTGAGAGACGAAAGATCAAATTATCTATACAAACACAGTCCAGGATGTTTCTTCACTTAAACACAAACACAAATGTCGTATTTACATATGTAAGTGTTCTTATGAATTGCGAACGCAACGGATAATTATTTTTGACTTACACCAGTAAAAAATGTTAAACATTTAATGTTAATGAACTGAAATAATAAGAAAGAAAGTTTTATATTTAATAAGTCTTTTCTATAAATATTAAATTCATAAATTATAATGACTAATATATAATTGAAAGCGAATTGAAACATATTTGAACAAAATTGTATTGATTTCATATTTTTATTATTATTAATATTTTTATTATTATTATTATTATTATTATTATTATTATTATTATTATTATTATTATTATTATTATTATTATTATTATTATTATTATTATTATTATTATTATTATTATTATTATTATTATTATTATTATTATTATTATTATTATTATTATTTTGTTGTTGTTGCTGTTACTATTATTATGTTATGTTGTTGTAATAGTAGTTGTAGAAAAAGAAGAAAAATAAAAAGCAGCAACAGCAGCAGGATTAGTAGTAGTAGTAGTAGTAGTAGTAGTAGTAACTTTACTGGTTCTAACTAATATTTAAAACAAGTAGTCCATTTATTTTCTTTTTGAGTTAAATACGAAATTATCGAGTGCGAACGTCACTTCCTTTATTGAAAGCAAACTGTGGATGAAATATTCCTGGCTGAGTTGAATTTTTCCATTCTAAGGCGATTTTATAGCGAAGACCATGTGAAGTATTAAGTTACATGATCTTTTGCAAACCGATTACAGTATTGGGCATCTGAGATTACATGAATATTTACATATTACATATTTTGTCAGTAACGCTCGGAAAAGCATAGAATGAACAAAATTTCACAATGGTGAAGTGTATGGCGCTATCTTTCGGGTAGACAGGAAAATTTTATATAGAAGTCTTGAGGTAAACTAGAGACAAGATGAGCATAGTTGGCGAGTGAACATTTACTAAGTATAATTGATAGATTCTTTAAACACGTTCATAAACTCAACGGTTGGTGGTGTGTGTGTGGCGTCGTGGTAGGGATTGAGGAGGGGTGACGACTGCTTACGTTTTCCATGTCTCAAACGCCTGTGGTTTCCTTTATTCGGAGAACTACAGCGATTTGACTTGCATACGAACAGCATAATTTGACGTATCTAGGAAGGAACTTAATTTCTCAACACTACATAGCTAATTGACTATTTAACAGGGTTTTCTTCCAGAATAGGCAAATTAAGGAAAAGTTGTTTTATTTTTAAAACAGGTTTTGCTTTTCATTTACTTAAGTTAGGATGAGCGACATTAATGATAATATTGACTTTCCGTGACATAACAATTGGGGCCTAATTCTGTCCCCGATTCATTTCCCAGTTTAAACAGTAGTGCCTTTTCGGTTTTATTGTCAGGACGACTCATACAAATTGACTCGCCACCAATTCGTCTAAATTTTCCTAATGTTAATATTTACTCAGTAAACGGCGAGGGCTTCATCACTGTTTTCTGAACTCCTTGTGCACTCCGGGAGTAGACTTTTGCGTATCGGATGTCAGAAAATTTGACAATGCAGTCAGAAAGTCACGAAAATCGGTGTTCTTTTCCACGATTCTTTCACAACTTACAACACGTTGAAAGAAAGTCAAGGAGTATGTGATATACCCCCCTCCGGCTTGCGAAACACTTTTCCAAGTTTGACTATCAACATACTTGAAGATCATTTTACATAACAACTACTTGTCATTGTTTAGATAAATGTTCAGAAATCGATGTTGCTTACTACACTTTACGGTCCCATCGGTCATATCCTTGAAAAATGATGTTGAGTCTCTATTTTTTTTCAAAATAAGCTTCTCTCGTGTTCATTTTAATTTATCCAGGTACCTATCTGAGAGTTCAAGTGGTCCGTAGATAACTGCCCTCTCTCTCTCTCATTCTCTCTCTCTCTCTCTCTCTCTCTCTCTCTCTCTCTCTCTCTCTCTCTCTCTCTCTCTCTCTCTCATAATTTATAAATCAGCAAGGGCGGTACAATCATATATTGTTAAGAAACGGTTACACGCAAGGGAATCTCTCGACCGATTGATTCAAACATCGGCATGAGTCTGGTCTCTCTTTTTTCCAATGACATGGAAACAACAGGGTATTGCTGTATTCAAGTGTATACAATCTAAGCAGTCTCCAATTGTTTCTACTTTTGGAAGACTTCAGATATTTTCCTATACTTTGGAGAATTTTTCAATATAATTTAGAAAACTTCTATTATATTATTCTATATTTGGGTGAATTTTCTTATATTTGCAATTATTTTAAAAAGAAATAATATGCAATTTAGGATTTTAGTTCATAAGAAGTGTTACATATGACAGTTATACAGCTTCTGACTGCTTATAAGCAGTATATATATATATATATATATATATATATATATATATATATATATATATATATATATATATATATATATATATATATATATACAATCAATTGCTAACATTTGCATCAAGCTTATAAAGCAGTGTACATATACACTATCATTTGCTGAGTTTCCTTTTAATGAAACATTTATACAACGATTAATATATCATTGATGCAGCGTACATACTGTACATATATTTTATTTATATCACATACAAATACATATATTTGACCTTTGAACGAAGATCAGACTTACTACAGTTAGCGGTGTATTGACCTAGTGAATGAACTACTCACATCCCTGACTGAGTCTGCTACATAATGTAGTTCCTTGCCGTAGTGGCAATTTAGATAAGCTGAGTGTTACTTATACTTGATCTAAGTCAATATTCTGTGTTATCAACAGTACAACCGACCCACAAACTCTCTCTCTCTCTCTCTCTCTCTCTCTCTCTCTCTCTCTCTCTCTCTCTCTCTCTCCATTTACGTGTAGTTCAGCAAGCACTGTATATGTACACTATCAGTTGACATTTAAATCAAGTTCATCAAGCAATGCAATATTATTAGTAAATCAAGGTAATGTTTGTCTTTACATAAATTCTAAAGACTAACACATTATTAAAAGAAACTGTTACTGAATAAGTAGAATGTGTGTCTTAGAAATGTTCTAAGAAAATTTGAAAAGAGGAATAATTCCAATTGTTATGAATTGACAGCGTTATTTGCATTTTGTTTGCATGTAAACGGTCACGCGATGCTATAAGTTTTATTCATCGATAAATTCTCTTGCTTCCCTGTTTCCAGGTCATTTGATGTGAAGTTTTATCTATATCAACGCCTTACATCCTATTAATAATAATTACAACAACCCTCCAACCCTCTCCTGTGATTTTGATCAAAATTTACAAACTCCAGATTCAAATTGACCATTAGAAGCTATAACAATGTCATTGTATTCACTCACTTTGTCGAAGGCATATGGCAGACTTTAGGAGCCAATCTTCTGAAATTAGTACATGTAGCCTCGAGGACAAGTTTCAGCTTCTGTTATAAAAGGTCAAGGTTATATGTCAAGAAAGGGATCTCACTAAAAATGGACACAATTTTGCTTTTGAAAGATCTAAAAGTCACAACAACGATTGTTATAACATGTGCCATACGCAAGCGGAATTCTAAACAAACACACACACACACACACACACACACACACACACACACACACACCGTTATGACACTCTGCCCAATATTATCGTATAAAGAATTGACGACAATTGGCCAGCGAAAATCGGATTATGCATTATGTCATGTATTTATTATACTTTTCTTTTTTTCACAATTTGTACTTCAGATTTTATATATCTTTGAAGAATTCCTTGCTTTGTTTCATGTAGTTTTTATCTTTCTGTTTTGTGAAAAATTTGTATTGCAGATTTCTTATGTCTTGGAAGGATTCCGATATGATCCAGATGATACCTAACATGCTGGTATTAATCAAGCGGCAATGAAATGGATAAAACAAATACTATTTAAAATGTATCAAGCATGGTGTAAAAACAAGTTATGTACTAAATTACAGCATGAGGAGAAACATACGTAGTAGCTGTAGTAGCAGCAGTAGTAGTAGAGTTAGCACCAGTGGCAGCAGTAGTAGTAATAGTAGTAGCTGTTGCAGCAGGAGTAGCAGTCATAGAAAGGAGAGGGAAAAAAAAGGAAATGAAAATTTATATGGAATGAAATAAAACTTGAAAATCGTCAAAGGATTGCGGTAAACATCAGTAATGAAAGGAAGTTATGATTTCATGAATGTAAATCTGATTCTATTGACAATTACACGATCTTTAGGTAAGTAATCAATAATTACATGTATAACATTGAAATTCAACATTAATTTAACAGCACTAGTCGAGGTTTCAAGAGAACAATCTCCAGAGCGAGGCGCAGCGGGAAGGTAAGGGAAGGGAAAGGGCGAAGCAAGGCGGTGAAGGGACAGCTCTTTTACAACGACTATACAGTGGATAGATTATGATGGTGGCATCATTATGCCTGTAACAGCTCTTATAGACATTTATCAAATGTTTCATTATTAAACAGTGAAATTTAAAAAAGCGTTGGCAAATAAATTGTTGCTACAATAAAGCTTTTATGAAGAAAGTGTAAATTTAACGAGTATACATTTAACAGGCAAATGAGTAACTACTGGTACAAAGTGTGGTCAAAAGGTAATTGTCCGCACAAATTAGATAGAATAAGTGGAACAGAAGTGTTTGCGACTGTAGTGAAATCGGTTTGTGGAGAAAATTGTGATTTTTAATCAGTTTAATAAATACATAATGGTATCTATCTTAACTAGCCAGTTATTACTGCACACAGTTTTTAAACAGTTTAATATCTTTTATCGTAAACTCGTTTTTTAATTTTCATGCTCATATATCTAGCACTGATGTTAATTGCTTTAGTATACATTGTTTAGACCTGATATGTTGTTAAAATTAACTTTAAAATGTTGTCATTAAAACATGGAATGATGAACTTGCCATAAACCTCCATTTTTAAAACTAGTAGAAAAGAATGTAACAAATGAAAATCATTACAAATGAAATAAATGTAATATATTTAATGCAACATAGTGAATAATTTCTATCCCTTCTAGCAATCTCATACACATAAAAAATAACATTATTTCAAGAGATTTCCCAGAATTGAATTTTTTCTGCTTTACTGAAGTAGAAACGTGCTATTAACCGTTTGATGGAAAATTCCATATGACTACTTGATATACGACTGGTAGGCTAAACAAAGAAAACGAAATAAAACTGATACTTAGTCATAAGTTAGTTTAGTGTTATCCAATGATATTTTTCTTCCTTATGCAGTTTTATAGACATTTAAAAATGCATTGTTTGGAATCGAAACTGAATGTCTAATTTCATAAATGTGTGTGACGATAGTACAATTCTTTGCTTCCCAAAATTATGCAGACTTTTACATTTGTTATAAAATTTTATCCTTAAAATGTTGTGAACTTATTCCTTCATTCTATGAGTTTTTGTATAAAGGAAAGAATAACTTTCCAACTATAGTTAAATGATTTTACATAAAATATACAATATCGTATTTATTATTTTATGTCTCGAACATTTTTACTGAAAATTTTAGAATATTATTAAAAGAATTTGGGGCATTGACGTCTATGTATTAATTTTAGTTATCTGCTGTCACATGTCTGACACCCATAACACTGTTACCAGTCTGAAACCCGCAACACTGTACCAGTCTGACACCCGTAATACTGAGCTCCTTTCAAAAGTGTTTTTCTTTAGAATGTTTTCTTCAAATTCTCATTAGAATCTGTATTAATATATCAGAGAGAGAGAGAGAGAGAGAGAGAGAGAGAGAGAGAGAGAGAGAGAGAGAGAGAGAGAGAGAGAGAGAGAGAGAGAGAGAGAGAGAGAGAGATCCTTTTGGGACTGCGTTGGCGGGATAAATAGCAAATAGCCTGAAGTCATCTGTAGAAAATATTGTATACCCGATATGTTAAAATCAAAATGGAGTATTTTGTCAACTCAATAGGCTCAAATTTCGAAATTAAGTATGATTTAAGTTTTACTTGAATGTAAATAAATTCATTGAATGAAACTCTTGCTAGGAATATTACGTTGTGGACAAACACAGACTTGGATATAAAGCTGACACCTGACTAATAAACATTTATTTCTCTTTGTTCATTTTCTCTGACTCCAGATTCTGCAGGACATCTTCAAGTTCCACATTGTTATTAAGATATTTAATTGAAGTCAAAGTCTTCTCTCGGGTGGCTCAGGTATCATTCTGATGACCTCTTGACCCACAGTCTCTCGCTTCGAGAGCTTCGAATGAGCGGATCTGGTGTCGAATGAGCCTATCTGATGTCAAGTGCTGTAGAGTTAATTTGATGCATTCTCAAAGACAGCATTCAAAAATTACTTGAAACCTCACAAGTATAGGAATTAATCTTTGTGAGTTCAAATTTTGAAAAAAAAATTACCATCTTTTTACTGGTTTCTGAAGAAGTGCTAATTAAAGTTAATGTCAACGCATTGTAAGTCACCATTTTTATCCTTGACACATAAAATATATGAAAAAAGGGTCGTGTCTATATATTTTTCAATTCACGTTACAACGACGTGTAATGGTAAATTTGATATTTATAACCGAATAGTTAACTTCAGACTCGAACAGCAAACTATCAATAATACACATACGTAATAAGCATGTATATTGTTCTTTTGATCCTCAGAACCAAGTTGTGGATTTTGTTGTTACCGAGATTATATAAGAATTGCTATAAGAGGGACAAAGCATAAGCTAACTTCATAAAGTCCGTTGGTTTAAACATGTTTTATTTCTTTGGTTGTGCATGATAACACGTACAACAAGTAACAAGAAATTCTGGATTGGAATAAAGGTCAATGGCTTGCAAAGTTCCTCATATTTAAATATAATAACGATTTTTGAACGTAGATGAAGGTAAAATTGGATCATAGAAAGAAATCTTTTCAAAGTCGATAAGTCTGTAATACTGATAATAATAATAATAATAATAATAATAATAATGATAATAATAATAATAATAATAATAATAATAGTATCAATCAATCAATCAATCAATCAATCAATCAATCAATCAATCAATCAATCAATCAATCAATCAATCAATCAATCAATCAATCAATCAATCAATCAATCAATCAATCAATCAATCAATTGAAGTGGGCAGCTCGGTAATAACTAATCTCCTTAAAACCAACTTCTGTTTTTAAGCATAACTAAGCAACATCCACAACAAGCCTCCTAACTGACATACGTACAGACAACTGACATACGTACAGACAACTGGTACGACTATTTCGAAACATTCCAAGTTAAAACGAACAACTGAAGCACAGGAAAACAACGACATTTATGAACTAGATTGTACATCAAGCTCGTTACAGATCGCTTGGTTTTTGTTGGTGTTTCTTTTGTATTCTACTTCATACTGCTATTATTTTAGATGCATGTTTGACAGATATATGACCTTTGCATTCTACTTCATACTGCTATTATTTTAGATGCATGTTTGACAGATATATGACCTTTGTATTCTACATCATACTGCTTTTATTTTAGATGCATGTTTGACAGATATATGACCAATAAAACCGAATAAAGGCGAATTACATATTGATTACAATGTTAAGTTATCTGTGTCAACTTTTTGTTGATGCAATCAGTTGTAGACAAAGATTTTAAAACAAGCCGACGAGGTTCATTGTCATTTTGTTAAACAACTATTTCACATTTGGTAATATTTTCTCTTCGTTTTTCATTTTGTAAATTTTTACAAGATATCCTACAAAATATAAATGTTTCATTGACAGTACATATGCGTTTGAATCTGTGTGGTGTTTAGGTAACATATTGAAGACTGATATTGCTAGTAAATATTTTTAATTTATTAAGGACCGGTAACTCTAAAAATAAATTGTGTCAACATAGGCCTAGATCGTCAGTTGTAAACAGACATTTTCATTCTTTGTTGGTGACGTCATGGATAAAAATGTCTCAGTTGTAATTTTTAGTAATTTCTAATAAGCTGGGTGTTATTTATAAAGATTGCTTTGTCCAGTTTCAGGTATGTTAGTTGAAGAACTCGATATGTAGTACATTTTATTCCTACTTTTTATACAGACGAAAGTTATCACTAGATTTCTCCCAATGTGTCACATAATGCTTTCAAAACAATGAATATTGCACGTCTTTCAATAAATTTAATGACTACTGCACAATGATTTCAATGCATTCAGTGATTATTACATAATAGAGATGCGTACCGCGATGCGTGCCACAATTATAGTAGGAACCAGCAAGGGAATTTTCTGTGGCTGGAGCCTGTGTCACTATTTTGTTTAATTCCGTCTGTCAATAATTGAAAAATATATTGCTCTGATTAATAAAAATGAACACCATATTATATCCATGATAATATTAGGAAATATTAATTTTCTTGAGAGAAAAGAAAACAATCGTCTAATCTCAAAAGAAAATCATCCCACCCACCCAACCCCCAATTAAATGGCCAGTACCTTAAAGTAGATGAAGTTTCTACGTGCATATTAACTGTTGTATAAATTGTAATATTACCGAGATGCCCACATTAGAAAGCTTATTGAAACAAACTCTGAACCGTTAATAATAAAGCCCACACTTTTCTAACTACTCAATTGATTAAGCTAGATAATGGCTAAACTAGGACTGGAGTGATAACAGAACATTTTAAATTTTTTTTTCAAAGTTAACAAAACAGTTTGAACAAAAGAATACAGAAAAGTGTTTTAAAATATTGGGATGCCTCCAGGAGTTTTGTACCCGTTATCTCTTTTAGAGCAGTAGTGACACACTGAAACACAAATGTGGGTGTTTATGTATAAGACAGGCAGGAAAACTTTCAGTGGCATGCCAAGGCAAGTACATATTAAACACTTATTCAACAAACTAGACAATATTAAGTGAGAATGGGAGAAGTTCGACAGAAAACAAGTGCGCTCATGAAAATCGTAGGATGTTTTGCAGTCTTACAAAGGAATATCATATACTTAACACATTCACATATGGCAGTCAAAAACTAAAGCATGTGTTTTATTTGTTTGTTTATTTTGTTTCGGATTTTTTTAATTCTAATCCTTTTAGGAAGTTAGATTTTTCCCGAACCTTTATCCAATATATCTAACCTTTACCGTGTAACGCTTTCCATGCAGTTATTGATTACTACATAAGGCTTTCAATGCAATTATTGATTACTGTATAAGGCTTTCAATGCAGTTATTGATTATTATATAAGGCTTTCAATGAAGTTATTGATTACTACATAAGTCTTTCAATACAGTTATTGATTACTACATAACGCTTTCAATCAGTTATTGATTACTACATAAGGCTTTCAATACAGTTATTGATTACTGTATAAGGCTTTCAATACAGTTATTGATTACTACATAGAGCTTTCAGTGCAGTTATTGATTACTACAAAACGCTTTCAATACAGTTATTGATTACAGTATAAGGCTTTGAATACAGTTATTGACTACTACAAAAGGCTTTCAATGCAGTTATTGATTACTGTATAAGGCTTTCAATACAGTTATTGATTACAGTATAAGGCTTTCAATACAGTTATTAATTACCACATAAAGCTTTCAATGCAGTTATTGATTACTTTATAAGGCTTTCAATACAGTTATTGATTACAGTATAAGGCTTCCAATACAGTCATTGATTACTACATAAGGCTTTCAATACAATTATTGATTACTACATAAGGCTTTCAATGCAGTTATTGATCACAGTATAAGGTTTTCAATACAGTTATTGATTACTACATAAAGCTAACAATGCAGTTATTGATTACTGTATAAGGCTTTCAATACAGTTATTGATTAGAGTATAAGGCTTTCAATGCAGTTATTGTTTAATACATAAGGATTTCAATACAGTTATTGATTACTGTATAAGGCTTTCAAAAAAGTTATTGATTACTGTAGAAGGCTTTAAATACAGTTATTGAATACTACATAAAGCTTTCAATACAGTAATTGATTACAATATAAGGATTTCAATACAGTTATTTATTACTACATAAGGCTTACAATGCTGTTATTGATTACAGTATAAGGCTTTCAATACAGTTATTGATTACTGCATAAAGCTTTCAATGCAGTTATTGATTACTGCATAAGGCTTTCAATAAGTTATTGATTACTGTATAAGGCTTTCAATACAGTTATTGATTACTGCACAAGGCTTTCAATACAGTTATTGATTACTTTATAAGACTTACAATTCAGTTATTGATTACTAAATAAAGCTTTCAATGCAGTTATTCATTGCTGTATAAAGCTTTCACTTCAGTTATTGATTACTGTATAAAGCTTTCAATACAGTTATTGATTACTACATAAGGTTTTCAATGCAGTTATTGATTACAGTATAAGGCTTTCAATACAGTTAATGCTTACTACATAAAGCTTTCAATGCAGTTATTGATTACTGTATAAAGCTTTAAATACAGTTATTGATTACTGCATAAGGCTTTCGATACAGTTATTGATTACTTTTTAAGGCTTTCAATACAGTTATTGATTATTGAATAAGGCTTTCAATACAGTTATTGATTACTACATAAAGCTTTCAATGCAGTTATTCATTACTGGATAAATCTTTCAATACAGTTATTGATTACTGTATAAGGCTTTCAATACAGTTTTTGATCACTGTATAAGGCTTTCAATACAGTTACTGATTACTACATAAGGCTTTCAATGCAGTTATTGATTACTGCATAAGGCTTTCAATACAGTTATTGATTACTGCATAAAGCTTTCAATACAGTTTTTGATTACTGCATAAGGCTTCCAATACAGTTATTGGTTACTACATAAGGCATTCAAAGCAGTTATTGATTACTACATAAGGCTTTCAATGCAGTTATTGATTACTGTATAGGCTTTCAATACAGGTATTGATTACTACATAAAGCTTTTAATGCAGGTATTGATTACTACATAAGGCCTTCAATGCAGGTATTGATTACTGTAAAAGGCTTTCAATACAATTATTGATTACAGCATAAGGCTTTCATTGCATGTATTGATTACTACATAAGGCCTTTAATGCAGGTATTGATATCTGTAAAAGGCTTTCAATGCAGTTATTAATTACTACATAAAACTTTCAATACAGTTATTTATTACAGTATAACGCTTTCATTACAGATATTGATTACTTTATAAGGCTTTCAATGCAGTTATTGATTACTACATAATACTTTCAATACAGGTATTGATTACTACATTAGGCTTTCAATGCAGTTGTTCATTACTATTTAAGGCTTTAAATGCAGTTATTGATTACTACATAAAGCTTTCAATACAGTTATTGATTACAGTATAAGGCTTTCAATACAGTTTTTGATTACTGTATAAGGCTTTCAATGCAGTTATTGATTACTACGTAAGACTTTCAATACAGTTTTTGATTACTGTATAAGGCTTTCAATGCAGTTATTGATTACTACATAAGACTTTCAATACAGTTTTTGATTACTGTATAAGGCTTTCAATGCAGTTATTGATTACTACATAAGACTTTCAATACAGTTTTTGATTACTGTATAAGGCTTTCAATGCAGTTATTGATTACTACATAAAGCTTTCAATACAGTTTTTGATTACTGTATAAGGCTTCCAATGCTGTTATTGATTACTACATAAGGTTTTCAATGCAGTTATTGATTACTACATAAGGCTTTCAATACATATATTGATTACATTATAAGGCTTTCAATACAGTTATTGATTACTACATGAGGTGCAGCAGGGAGGGTGAACCCTACAAAATGTTTGCTTGTGAAATTAACCTGAAATAAGGGTTCCTACAGAGGCTGAAAAAAGGGTCAATAACCCTAAACCAAAATATCTAACTTTTATATTACCGTACGGACGGTTATAAACCACATAATAAACCACATGAGGTTAGCTCAGTTTTGTTATACTATTATTGACTTTTTTTACCCTGATTTTATTGAAATATTTTTTACGTTAAAAACTCGAGCAAAACATTTGTAGAGGTTCACCCTCCCTGTTGCTCCTGACTTTGTCAGGATAATAATATCGGGACTTTTAACACTAGATTTGGGTTTTTAAACAGATATACAGTTCATAAACAGATAGTCCTGACTTTGTCAGGGGGAACTAAACAAATATTTTATCCAGACCAATCTAGGATCGTATATATAAATTAATATATAACGTCTCCCCGCGCAGGTCCACAATATTACCATCTTGATTTGTGAGTTTGAAATTCATTCTTGACAATAATGGATTATGTACATGCAGGTAGACTTGATTTATTGGCTCAGATACAATCAGCCAGCCAGGAGGGGATTGGATACTAGATACTGTAGTGCTCTCCATAAATGGGACTTTGTTTCTATATTCTGGAAGTTGTATAAATTTCTTGACATCTATATTGAAGTCGGATCGCTGTGGTTCTGGTGGAACTTGATAATCTGGCGCGACTTCAGGCCAACCTAATACTGATCTAATCGAACTTTGATAAATATCTACAGCATAGTCAGGAGAATTTATTTCAATTACTGACGATAATGTTGGTTCGTAAACAGTAATTGCTATTTTAGACTCTTTCCCGGTTAAAGATTTAATTCTGTGCTGGAATTCCTCATTAATCTGTTCTAACTGATAACTGCCAGTTGGAATACTAATAACTTGCCAATCGGGAGTTCCATCAGATTTATTTTTATTTGCGAATACTAATGAATTATTTGGTTGTTGTCCACCAAATGGTTTTGATCTAATAATAGGCCAGCTATAATAAACACGTAACTGAGCTAATGCTGTCTCTTTTACTGGAATTGCAGTTGAAAAGTCAACGCTAAATTCAGGATTGGTCGAACTTATCGATATCATAGTAGTTTTTGAAGGAGTTGTATTAGCGACGATCTGCTGTAACAACTCTCTCGACTCAGTTGCTGACATTATTGTTATTATTATTGTTAATTCTCCATTTATTTTGTCAGCAGAATCACTAATAATTTTGAATGTTTCATCGTAGGTTTTAATTATCGTTACAAACTCCTCATCAGATATTTTACCATCACTGAGATACGTGGAAATATATCCAGATAGTTTAGAGTATGTTGTTGTTGCTGTGTGTAATTTTATCATATACTCGCGCAATTTATCATTCGTACATGTAGTTATCTTTTTAGCAATAATATTAAAAATACCTGCTATAGTCGTTGAGATTGAAACAATAATTGTTATAATTGCTGGAGCTGTCATCGTTAATGTTGATAATATTAATCCGGATCCAGCAACAATAGCAGAAACTGAATACACAATTATATCAATAACGACCATACGTCTACGATATTTTTTTATTTTATTGTATAATGGTCGATGATATTTTTTAGTTTGGTCAGGCATTCACATGCTTGATTATATCTGTGACGTTGAACGTCGATAGTTATTTGATCCATTATACTATGATGTTAAGTAGTTAATTGAGTTACAAATTCCAAATACCACCAGTAACCAACTGAGACCGAATGTTTATCAGACGATTCCAGCGTAAATGTTATCTCGGAATCTTTATCTAATTTAACGGATATAATTCTAGAAATATTACCAGTTGATGGAGAGTTAGTGTATATTATAAAATCTACACCGCTAAGTACGGATATCCTATATATACCAGCGATTTTTGCTGTATATTTAATGGTTTTATTTTCTGGCGTTCATGTACCAGACCCAGAAGCAACAGTATACACAATATTTTTAATCTGATCGTGAGGAAATTTAATCAGGTCTATTTTTTTAACAATATCAGGAATTCCTACAATAATATTATTAAGTTTTGTATTAATATCAGTTTTATATTAACATTTGGTGGCTTTCCAAAAAATTCGTTATTAATTCTGTTTATGTTTTCGCGAAAACTCAAAAACATATTCACGTGACCGGTAAATTCAGTTTCGATGTTGGTTATTCCATTAATTATTAGAGTCTGTTTATCATCGACGTATTTTTTGTTGTAGCATCATTATCTGAAGTTGGAATACCAAGATCTGTAATTTTATTTTTGTTCATAATAACGTCTCCAATAAATTCACCGCCAGCTTTTTTTTAACAAAATCAATAAATGATTTACCGGAATCCTGTATTTTACCCTGATCAGTAAAAGTTACGATATTATCATCAACTGCATTATGAATTCGTGTAAGTACGTCTGGTAGTCGTATATTGCTTGTCTTTAATCGTCCTTGTTTGTCCTGAAAAATAGCCACTTCATTTTGATCCACATTTGTAATATTTAATAAATCATCAATCTCATTTCTAAGTTGATCAAGGGTTGCATATTTAGATAAATCACCTTGTTGTTGAGTTTTACCACGAGCAGATCTTCCGTAAATATCTACCATTATATTTACTGATGTCTATTTAAAAGTGACATCATGGTATATTCATGCACGACTTTATGAGGTGGTTTTCCTTGCGGTGCCATGGATATAGCATCAAGTACACTAAGCACTTCTCGACCACAGACTGGTGGATCGGTTAATGTTTGTGTAGGTAACGTTGAATACCAGATTGGTGCAGTATTATTACTGACATAATGAATAAATTCTTTTGGTGGCGCTAATCCATATGAATCAAAATAAATAATTCCACGTGGATCAATTGCATACACCACCCAATGGGTACCTTGTCCAGAATTTTGATCGAGATTTATAATACCTGTTTCAGTATGGTTTGGTTGTTTTGGTAATTGATCGCGCATGAAAACACCTCTAAAGTTTTTTATTTTTAATTTTTTAACAGCATCGAGTAAATCAAAATTTGACATAGGCGAGATTAGTAAACTTTTCCTGGAAGTCTTAGGCCTTTTCCGTACCACGAAGGTGGGGTCCCTGGTAATCTGAGACCTTTTCCCTTTTTTTAGATGTTCGTTTTATTCCCTGTCCGGTCGCTTTCTTTAATGCCATTCCAGCGGCTGTTCCAACGGCGCCTAATGCAGCTGCTTTTGCAACAGCTGGGGCTGCAGCGACTATTAATGCTGGTATAGCTGTGAGAAGGGGAAATATACCACCGGTTTTAAAAGTATCCCTAATAGCTGCCGCAGAAAGATCAAATTTGACACCTTTATTTGATTTTTTTTGCTTTAGTAAAATTTTTGAATTGACGATCAGTTAACGATAATTTATTTGAACCACTCATGTGTTCCTTTTTAAATGATATTGTTATTCCACAGTTATTATTTGATGCTGATTGCAGTCCTTTGACCTGGCCAGGAGTCAGGGTAACATTAACGTGATTATATGACATTTATAATAATGATACATGATCTAATTACACATTACATATTTTCTACTGGAGCATCAACGACTCCCATTCGTCCACCAACACCTTCTATGAGCATTGATTTATCGCTAAGTATAACAGCAATTGCTCTATAATTATCAATAACTTCTCTATTAACACTAGCTCGAAAATGTATATCTACTACTGATTGTCTGGTCAAATCTAAATGTTCGAGCGAAAAATAATAAATAGGATACAAGGATGTAAAATCTAACTGAGATATTTGTAATCCAGTATCAACATTTTGATCACGGCCCATGAACGACATAAGACGATGATATGCACGTGCTACATGATTTTGATCAAACTTAAGTAATATATCCTCGGATGGTTCTTGATGTCCATTTATCCACATTGAAATCTCAGAAACACCGAGTTTATCAAATATCATAATACTACGCGTTTGATCATTTACTCGTGCAGCATTTTGTAATACAATAAATATGTGTCTTGGTGCAGAAACACCTTGCTGAGAGGCTATCTGCCATGTAAATAAACCGTTAATATTACTCTGGATAGCATCTGTAGTCATTGTCAGCCATGATAGCATTGATTTACCGCCTTGACTCATAAAAGATAATAATCGTTGTTCTTCAGATATTGATGGGGTCATTACTGACATCCAGAGACTAAGTTTTGTAAGAATTACCATTCCAGCATCACCAGCGGGTCTCCATATTGCATCATCATCTGCAGCCTTTCGTACTAGTACAACTGTATGTTTGGCTCCGAAAATGACTTTTCTGATATTTCTGCAAAATCCAAAAATATGTGATAGTGGAATTGCACATGAAAATATTCTTCTATTTCCTTTTAACATCGCTAAATCCTAAGTTGAAATCTGGATCTACATTAATAATCATAATTTGTACATCTGCATCGGCGTTTCTAGCAAAATTTCTTGGTCGTCCTATTTCATATTGTTGATATTCTGGAGAATCAGAAGTATCCTTTACAAACATCATTGATGGACCAGCTGATCTTGAATAATTGTCGCTGTATCTTGCAAGACCAAGTATGGTTGTAGCTACGTCAACATCTTTTTGAATTGATTCAATATTTTTCCGTCAATCATGTACGTAGCGCTATCAAACAACGCTATAATACCATTATTAACAAAACCAACTCTAATTTCGGCTGCATATTCAGTATTATCGGTTTTTAATATTTCACCTTCGACCTCAATAAAAGCCTCTGAGGGCAGAAAATATCTACTTGTATCATGAACCTGAAGTTCAATTCTTCCTCGTTGATTTGGAATTCGTGCTTCATAAGAATAATACTGATAATCGTGTATAGACTCATCTTTGAGAACTGGTGCGTCCATGTCAAACGCGGGGTCATTCATACGCTTGAATATATTTATTATAATTATTATCGTCTAAAACGAAGATCATTTCGGAAAGTGAGACCACTTCGGGAAGTGAGACCACTTCCAGCTATCAGACTAGCGGTTATGTTTTTCTCTTTTTCTGATAAGGGTATATCAGCCATAGATGGCATCGCCATTGCTGCTAGATTTTGATTAGCGGCTTGATTTATTATCTTACACTTGCAGGCATCATTTCAGTACTGGGCAATTTCACCGACTGAGATCGGACAGGTTTTGGTCTGCGTAATAATCGTGGTAGTCTATCTTTAATCGTTGAGAATGCTTTACTGGCAAGGTTACCAGCAACACCTATACCCTTTTCAAGAACAACATCAATAGCTTTCATACCTAGCTGCTTTGCAATTGGTATTGTTTTTGGGGCTATCCTTCTAAACAAACCCTGAACAATATCTTCTAACCCATCTCCGTATGTTGCCCTGTAAATCGGTGTTCGAGAATTAATTACCCTGACCATGGTTGGTCCACGTTGAGCATTGTGTATTATCATTTTATTATTAATTAACTTTATCACTAATTGCATCTAATCACTCTGGCTTAATCACTGTGACTTAGTCAATATAATAGTCATCGGCAATTTCATTAATAAGTGATCGATACACATCAATATCCATAATACCGCCACTAAATAATCTTTTACAAATATCTGCTGCTTCGTTAATGATTTCTGGGGAATTATTACCAGCTCGTTTTCCTCCAATCAGAATTTCTAGTCGTTCAACATCAGCAAGGACATTGTTAGGACACTGAGTAATAAGACCACTTCCAAAAGAGGTATTTTACCCCGGCCCTTCTTCACTTTTTATTTGTGTTAGTAGTGATTTTGTTTGTAATAATATAGGCAATTGCTCTGGAGGTGATGAGTGTTGTGGTAGTAGTAACAATAATGATCGTGGTAATTGATGCGGTGGTGTTTTTTGTTGCGTCGGTGGTTTTGGAGTTTGTGGTAATTGATGTGGTGGCGTTTGTTGTTGCTTTGGTTGTTTTTGTACAAAGTTAATATACCGTATATACTGTACATAATTAGGATCATTATTTCTAACCCGACTAACGTTATAGTGTATACGAAATATCCATTTGTTCCAAGTATCATAACTTACAAATTTATCAGCATATTCAGGTTTTAAAAACTTTTTTCTATCACTAAAACTTTCCACAGCAAACGCAGCTAAATCCACTACATTTTCAACGCTTTTAATATCAGCATTAAAATCTACGCCTATGTTAGATAGATCTATGTTAGATAGACCTATGTTAGATAGATCACCTATTTCAGCACGAGGATGGTCTGCATCTTCAGGCATTTCTAGGACTGGCATTGCATCAGCTATTTCTGCTGGAAGTTTTTCGAGAATTTTTTTGGTTTTTTTAGTTCTTTTTTTCTATTTTCTGAATTGCTTTAGCTGTTTGGTCTAACACAGGTTGAATATCTTTAGTGGAATCTGTTATCGGTTTAAATAATTGTTTTGTATCCTCTGTAAATTTAACTTGACTTTCCTGACGTTGTTGCAATTATTGTTTTACAGTATCACGGATAGGTAAATATTTTTCAATTGCCTCTAAACGCTGGAGAGCAATTTTTGTTGAGTGAGGTACAGTAATACTCATTATTTATTATATATATATATATATATATATATATATATATATATATATATATATATATATATATATATATATATATATATATATATATATATATATATATATATATATATATATATATATATATATATATTGTCTGATTTTTATATTTTATATTTTTATATTTCTGATTAATATATACATTATTATTTTTAATTTTATATATATTGTCTGATCTTTATATTTTATATTTTTATATTTATGATAAATATATTCATTATTATTTTTAATTATATATATATTGTCTGATTTTTATATTTTATATTTTTATATTTCTGATAAATATATTCATTATTATTTTTAATTATATATATATTGTCTGATTTTTACATTTTATATTTTTATATTTCTGATTAATATATTCATTATTATTTTTAATTTTATATATATTGTCTGATTTTTATATTTTATATTTTTATTTTTCTGCTAAATATTATTTTTAATAATATATATTGTCTGATTTTTATATTTTATATTTTTGATAAATATATTCATTTTTTTAAAAATTATATATATATTGTCTGAATTTTATATTTTATATTTTTCTGTTTCTGATAAATATATTCATCATCATTTTTAATTATATATATATACATTGTCTAATTTTTATATTTTTTATTTTTCTATTTTAATAAATATTATTTATAATTATATATATATATAATATTGTCTGATTTCTATATTTTATATTTTTATATTTCTGATAAATATATTCATTATTATTTTTATTAAATATATATATATATATATATATATATATATATATATATATATATATATATATATATATATATATATATATATATATATATATAGTCTGATTTTTATATTTTATATTTTTATATTTCTGTTAAATATTATTTCTAATGTTATATATATTGTCTGATTTTATATTTGTATATTTTCTGATAAATATATTCATTATTATTTTTAATTATATATATATTGTCTGATTATTATATTTTATATTTTTATATTTCTGATAAATATATTCATTATTATTTTTAATTATATTTATTGTCTGATTTTAATATTTTTTATTTTTATATTTCTGATAAATATTATTTTTATAATTATATATATTGTCTGATTTTTATATTTTATATATCTGATAAATATATTCATTATTATTTTTAATTATATATATAATTATTATTATTTTTAATTATATATATATATATATATATATATATATATATATATATATATATATATATATATATATATATATATATATATTGTCTGATTTTTATATTTTATATTTTTATATTTCTGATAAAAATATACATTATCATTTTTAATTATATATATATATTGTCTGATTTTTATATTTTATATTTTTATATTTCTAATAAATATATACATTATCATTTTTAATTATATATATATATTGTCTGATTTTTATATTTTATATTTTTATATTTCTGATTAATATATTCATTATTATTTTTAATTTTATATATATTGTCTGATTTTTATATTTTATATTTTTATTTTTCTGATAAATATTATTTTTAATAATATATATTGTTTGATTTTTATATTTTCTATTTCTGATAAATATATTCATTATCATTTTTAATTATATATATTGTCTTATTTTTATATTTTTTATTTTTTTAATTTTGATAAATAATATTTATAATTATATATATATATATATATATATATATATATATATATATATATATATATATATATATATATATAGTCTGATTTTTATATTTTATATTTTTTTATAGTTCTGATAAATATTATTTTTAAATATATATATATTGTCTGATTTTACATTTTTATATTTCTGATAAATATATTCATTATTATTTTTAATTATATATATTGTCTGATTTTTATATTTTATATTTTTATATTTCTGATAAATATATTCATTATTATTTTTAATTATATATATTGTCTGATTTTTATATTTTATATTTTTATATTTCTGATAAATATTATTTTTAATTATATATATTGTCTGATTTTTGTATTTTTATATTTCTGATAAATATGTTCATTATTATTTTTAATTTTATATATATATATATATATATATATATATATATATATATATATATATATATATATATATATATATATATATATATATATATATATATATATATATATATATATATATATATATATATATATATATATATATATATATATTCTGATTTTTATATTTTATATATTTTTATTTCTAATAAATATATAAAGTATTATTTTTAATTATATATATATATATATATATATATCTATATATATATATATATATATATATATATATATATATATATATATATATATATATATATATATATATATATATATATATATATATATATATTCTGATTTTTATATTTTATATTTTTATATTTCTGATAAATATATTCATTATTATTTTTAATAAATATATATATATATATTTTCTGATTTTTATATTTTATATTTTTTATTTCTGATAAATATTATTTTTAATTTTTTATATATATATATATATATATATATATATATATATATATATATATATATATATATATATATATATATATATATATATATATATATATATATATTTATTATCTGATTTATATTTTTATATTTCTGATAAATATATTCATTATCATTTTTAATTATAGATATATTTTCTGTTTTTTATATATTATATTTTTATATTTCTGATGAATGTATTCATTATTTACTATATATATTTGTCAGGTTTTTGTCAAAAATAATCAGTAGCGATCCAAGCGATTAACCTTCATTGGAACAACTAAACGTATCCGTGAGGCCAAAATGGAATTTCGAGAAGATGGTGCTGTGTATGTTTGGTCAACTTTTAGAGTTGGAAGAGTTATTAATGTGATGAACGACAAACGAGCAGAAGTAATTATTAACAGAAGTATAGGAAAATGAGGGTTTTGGCCCACCACCCCCTCCCACACCTCCTCCCCCACCCCCGCCTAACTCCTCATTTCCCTATACTACTACTATGTAGACAGATATTTTGTAACCAGACAAAACAACAGGTGTTGGAATGTGATAAGCTCTGTCAACAGAAGTGACGAATTTGTTAGAACAGCGTATGTGTGGAATATGATTATTCTAAAGACGGCAAATAGGTTTTACCACAAATTTTTTATCAGATAACAGGATGAAAATTAACCTGTACATTAGAACGTTTCAGTTAACAAGGTGGAAATTAAACTACGCATTAGAATGAAAATGATATTATTTTATATCTCATTACCAATGATTAATGTTTCAACTGTTGATATTAAAAATACTTCACTATCACGACTATAGATACTAAATTTTACTTTACCGCTAACACAGCGATGGGACTCAAACAAATCTTTCATTTCTGGTTTGTTCAGAGGATATTTTTTGTTGATAAAATATACCTTTGACCGATCGAGATCAATTGTGTGTTTAGTATAGTTTTGTTGGCTAATGGGGCTGTGAAAGTTTTTAAATTCCGCTAGCAACTTTTGATACAATTGTTCGAGATAATTGAAATACACGCTGTTATCAGATCTGATGAGCGAAAGTTTTAACTTGTCACGTGTTCCATTAAAACATATACCTGATGTTTCATTATTAAATTGAACTGTCAATTGTTACCGTCCATCATTAGATATTTGATGTTACTATTGTAGCTTTTTGTCATTGTCAAATTTTCAAACATTATTTTATAAGTTTAGATAAAATTTCAGTTGGAAAAGATAATGTCGAGTATAGATCTATCATCATGACAATACCCAAGGGCAAATGTATCTGCCCCATTTGTACAATAGCGTTTGTCATCAAAATTATACAATCCACGTTTGATAATGACATCTGTTTCGAGTTTATGATGATTAGTTCGAATTGCCATAGCTGTCATAAAACTAACACCGCCATCAAGCGCATACCTGTAGTCATCAAATTTCATAAACTTTTTAACAAAATCACGAGGCAGACCTTTTGCTTTTTTCGTTATTTTATTATTGTCCAATAATACGGCATACATTTTACTGCGTAATCCGATAAAGTATTTGATAGCGCTTGAGTTCATTTCATCTTTAAACTTACCAATAACCTTTTTATTTGTGTCGTCATGAAATTTACTGTCACGTGGATAATCGGAAAGATCAAACAGATGTCGATTATTGTACATGTCCTGATAGATGTCCTCACATTCGATTTCATATACGAGCGAATCAATATCAGTAAACAATAATCTACTAGCCGGCCACTGATTTTGAACAAAAGTGTAATGAAAATCGTACATCAGCCATTTTGATAAATCTAACACTGCAGCTCCAACATAGATCGGCTTGTTTAGTTTTAGATTTACTTTTCTTCTTTGTATTGCAACAAGATTTTCATTAAATATTTTCATGCTCACAAAATCATCGTCTGACACAAGTTTGTTTCTGCGATTGACATCATTAACTATTTCAATATTTACACGTTTCCTAATATTCTCCATAGTCTTACCAAAAACGGAATTGTTCATCAGTTTAAAGAAGTTTTTTTCAAACTCTGTTTTCGCTGCAGCCCTTCTTGAAATGTTTGAGTTAATATAACCTCTCATCCACGGCGACTGATTAAATTTTAGTACACGATGAACTTTTCTCAACACAAGACCAGCATCGACTGCTTGTTTTAAAACTTTGTAATGCAAAACGTAATTTTTTTTATCAAGTAAATTTGGTACTAGTTTCTTGACCATATAATGTTGCCTTGGTGATGCTAGCGCTTGTTGTTCTTTTGATAACAAACTATAATCTATGACCATCGATTCCGCACAGAAAGAGTAATCGTTATGTAATTTGTGTAGCGAATTTGGATAATCAAGATCAACTTCAACGAAATAGGAAACATCGTCGGGTATCTTTTTTTCTGTCTCCGATAGAAATCGATCAGCCGTGATCCAATGAAATCCACCAAGAGGCATTGGTTCTGCCATCGAATACCCGTACAAGTTATTACAATCTAGATAAACTATATACTTCGAAGGAAGGTCAGGGTTATACTGTTTCAAATATTTGTTGTTTGCTTCAGCATACTTTTTTGTTATCACGCTAATACCGCCTCGGATACCTTTTTCAATAAAATTGAACATATCAACATCAGTCAGTAATTCCAACCTTACCTTACTAAACTTTAGCAGAGCATCCCATGACAGTCCAGGGGCAGAATAATACCAGCAAGGATCTAGTCCGTAATTATTATAACTCACTTCTCGAAAACTTTCAAAAACATCTGCTAATAATAACACGTCAGTTTTCAAATACAAATCATGATAATCATCAAAAGTCTCACAATCAAACTCTTTCCAGATATCTTGTGCATACCTGTACTCATCATCAGTTATATTTTCATTTTTAATCTGTGAGTAAAATTTATCTTTACCAGGTAAAGATGTTTCATCAAATTTACTCCAGTTGTCGAGGTATTCGTATGGAAAAACTCATTTTTTAGCTAGTAGATTAAATTTATCTCCAAAACAGTCTCTTAGGTTATCAAATTTACTACAACCTTTAACTAGCTCATCTAACGAGGCTGCCATAAACTGCAGGCTGTCAATAAAACGCAATTTACCTAGCGTAACTGACATGTACTTTTCAAAATTATTTGGAATGCATTTGATGACGTTATCGAGTTTTAGACGAGATTTTATATCAGGACCACCAAAAGCTTCTACTATAATATGGCTATCATATCCTCGAAAATTGTGAAGAATAACCGGAATAAAATCTGGAGCATGAAATTTTAAATTACACTGATTATGAGCCGCTCCACGATACTGTCCAGTCAAATGGCAATGGTCATGTACTTTTTTGTTGTCAGTATCGAAAGCTTTTTCACAAATATGACAAATTTCTGCTTGCTCGTGATCGGATTCTTGTTGAGGTGTTAATTTTAACATTAGCGTTACTTTTTTCAAACGAGTAAATATATTATCAACTTCGTTAATCAAGTGCTTGAGAAGCCAAACAGCTGGATTTTTACCACGATATAACTTAATTGGTTTAGATAATCTAGAATCAGTACAACAAACTACCTTATACGCTACTCCACACGGAACATGATTTTGAACTTTTCTTGTACTCGATTGATTAGGATTATTTTCTACGCCAAGTACAGGTTGAAGTAAACACTCAAAATCAGCGTATATAACGAAAGGAATTTTTAGTTTGTGATTATGATTGACAAACTGTAACACACTATCTTTTTTAGATAGCATTGTTATTCTTTGCACATCATTACAGTACTGCAAATGCTTTTGTAATGTTTCATTGTTAGCACAACCATGCAAGCAGCGGTAACAAAAGAACTTTTTGTTCCTATTTTTATTGTACTGTTTACCAACTAGTCCGTTAAAGTTTTTAATCCACACGTAATGATTTTTGTAAAACAGTAAATTTATAGTCGATTGTGAAGCTTTTTCTGAAATATATCTCGGGTATACATCCTCTTTTTCATCTAGTCCGAAAACGTTAATTGAAACATTATTTTGCTTTTCAAATTTTGGTATTTGATTTTCTGCCACAGGAAAGTTAATATCTTTAAAATTTAATCTAGACACGTGACTGATATATTTTTCAACGCGATCAGCGTGTTTTTCTGCTGGAAATAGTGCGGAAAGAACAGCCCAGTGGAAACACTTGTTATCTATGTTTTTGATGTTTATACATCTTTTACTTTTTATTTTTGGTGGCAGGTCGATGTATGAACTACCTCGTAATGCGTTATATTTCATCGTGTGAAACAATATTTCTTTGATCATTTCAAACTTCCAACCCGAACCTAATTGAGCGAATTCCTCTATTTTTTCCAGATTTCTTGGTGTATTTCATCAGATAGTGATAACAGATCAGTCCCAAGCAAAACACGTCTTGATTTTGCGTTCATAGAAGGTTCTGCAATTTCCTTGTTAGTTAATTCTTCCGTTATAACTAACTTTGAAAATATAACATGATATTGCACAAATAATCTGAAACTTTTGTGTTTTTCGAGCTCACGTTTTACAGTTGACTGTAGTAGGTGGTAAAGATTTGCTGTATTAAAATTTACTAAAACAATTTGATTATCAAACTGATAACTATTATCAAAACCTGCAAAAGCAGTCGCTATTTTATCAGGTTCTCCCATAAGGATTCTCTTAGCTATATCACGCAATTTTAACATTATTATACTATAATGTAATATCTAATTGATAATTTAGCTCACACTGTGCATGCGCTAAAAATTAATTGAAGATAAAAAAAATCACCTATAGTATAATGACAGCAAATCTAACAAACACATGTGAGCAAGAAGCATATCAAATTCACCCAAAGTATAACTTTATCTCACACTGCGCATGCGCTAAAAATCAATTAGAGATAAAAATATCACCTATAGTAAAATGACAGTAAATCTGACAAGCGCACGTGAGCAAGAGATTTATCATGTTTACCCAAAGTATAACTTATACGCTGGAAATGTATTAGGTTCAGTTATTAACATCAAAACTAGAATATCTGTTGGCAAATTAACGTCAGCGGGTTATACGATTAGTGTAAAGGGAGATTGCAATGTTTAGAAAAGATTTTATTTACACGTTGTTTTGCGATGATATTCCAGAGGGACAGCGTGTATATCACGTGAACGATAAAGTCACTGATGACAACTATTATTACTAATGTATTTTCTTCTTTAAAATATTTTTATATACAAAAAAAACAAAAACATATACAATGCCCTGAGTCCGAGGCAAGAAAGCACATACAAGACTTATACAATACCCTAACTCCCAATCGAGTTCAAGGGCGGGTTATATGGGTATTAGACGTGAAATCCAAGTGATTTCTTTACAAACATTGAACATATAACATGAAGCCTCATTTGGAAACCACTTTCACGCCAAACGACGTCAAAGAGGCCCAGAGGGGGGACAGCACATTCTTGGAACTCATTTAGTGCATACGAATTAAATAAGAGCCAAGGGCCACAAACATAGATCTCCCAATTGGAAGCTCTAACGTAACAAATGTTATATTAGGTCTTCCGGAAGATATGTTGTGGGGGGACAGTACATTACATATATATACAATGCATGATTATATATACAATGCGATTATATATGATGATTATATATACAATGAGATGATAGGATGATATTATATATACAATACTAGGGACATACATTATATATAGGATGGTTATATATACAATGAGATGATAGGATTATATAGGATGGTATATAGGGACAGTACATTACATATAGGATGATTATATGATAGGATGGTTATATATACAATGAAATGATAGGATGGTATGATAGGGACAGTACAGGACGATACAAACATGAAACGACGGGGCGGACCTACACCCAATCTACCAATCAAAAGCAACCCAAGAAATTAACCCTGGTTGCAGTTGAAAAAATTCAACCACACCATGTCAATGGCGTGGGAGTTTTGATTGGCAAATTGGGCTTCGTTTAAAGCCCCAAACTTATTACGGCTCATATTATATATAAGGTGACTAATACTGCAGTGTCAATGTGTAGGTGTGTATTTATTTTCCTAGCATTTCATAATGAATATTGTGTAGTAATTTCAATGGAAGCTAAATATTAAATAAAACATTAAAACAAGAAATACAACTGTTAAATAATAGCATTTTTTTATTAATTTCTATAATATTACGATTAAATAATCGTAGTAATAATGGATTTACATGACGAGATAACTCTGTCATGGGGATCCCTGTCAATTCAGGACCTGCTATTCGAGAAAGAGAATGATTTTTTGTGTCATTGATAATTTTATTACATGTAGCCACACTAAAAAAACTAAACTACATGTAGCGCGTTTTACTACCTTGACCTCACATACAATCTATTTTAATTTGTAATTACAAAGTAATTTCATTTTCATACAAAATCTAAACAGCGCTGTTAACGCTGTCTTTGTAATTGGGATTTTTAAAAAATCTATTAATAGAACCTTGACCTCGGCCATACATAACTCTGTCAAATTGTCTACCTACAGGTTTTTCCAACAAAACCCTAACTGCTGTTCTCAATACAATCTTTAGAAACAAGAAACAATAACACAAAATCAAAATCCGTACAACCTGATACGTATATATACCGAGTTAACCATTAAATACGTACATGAGATCACACACATCATTAATTCAATCCAATTTCACATGTGTTCTCGCACGAATTACATATCCGGGAATCAATATCGAAAGTAGGATAGTCACGTGACGATCAGTAGTAATGAGGGGAAATACGGAACAAAATTAAAAGAATAAAAAATATATACTATTAAAAGTAATATTGAGAGTCATTTTATGCGTAAATAGAAAACTTTATTCTATGTCCATTTTTCTTTGAGATAGCTGTTTGATAAATCCCTTCAGCAACTTTTTGTACTGAAGGAATACATATTCCAAAATATTTTCCCGCAGCATTCATTGAATGAAAAACTCTTTCTTCATTCGTCGTTGTATCAAATGATTTAACTCCCCTGCACTGCCTCGTTTTGAGTATTTCCCTGTCTTTCCTCTTTTTGTATTCTCTCTTTGAGAAATACATTGTAAATTTTCAAGAGAATTATTTTGAATATTAGAATCAATGTGATCAATAACACAGCCATCTTTAATCGGTCCCATATAACACTCAAAGACTGCCCTATGAATGACAGAGATATCCCTTTCTTCCAGCAGTAAATTGCAAGTATCCCTGATTATTAACAAAACCAATTGGTTTTTTCAGTCTACAGTGTCTAACAACACCATTACGAGATATTTCATAATTAACGAGTATTGGATGTGGTCTGAATTCTTGCTCCATTTATATATAATAATACTATTTGTCTAATTCATCATTTGCTTTAATTATAAATCTATTAATGTAGTCTTGAGGGGTTTTTATGATTTTGTCTTTGACAGAGTCATGGTTAGGGTCAATGATAGCGTTTTTTATTCGTTTATCATAATAACGTTTTAATTCTCTAAACCGCTTACCCCCACAATTGATACATAATTGTGATTTTCCTCTCACACCCACCCCACAATTTATGCATGGGGACGGGCCTGTCGAATTATTTCTGACACTCTGTAAGTGATATCCACAGAATTCACCTCTACACGATTTATTGCATGGGGTTACTGATCCGATCATAAGCCATTTGCAGTGATTCATTATATATAAACAAACTTTTCTATTTAAATACTTGTCTTATTTATATGAATGAAGAATTCAAGAGATTATCGGCAATCAAGCCTTGGAAAAATATTAAATTCAATCTTGATAGAACTCTCGAAGATGTACCAAAAGAGAGAATAAATAATAGAAGTCTGATTAGAAAAATACGAGATTGTGTTCATGAGTTTAAACAGGACGGTGCATCACACACCTGGTCAACATTTAAAATTGATGGTGTTGTTGATGCTAGAATGAATGATGAAACAGCAGCTATGATACTATCACAACTTGGCAATAAACGGTATTTTCTCAGAGTGAAATTCATTATCAATTTAGAATCGGGCGAATGGGTTATAAGAGACAAGTTTGAGCCAATTCTCAAAGATAGGACAACAGTCATTGTTAGCCGTGATTCCAGACCAGGGCTGTTAACTGGAATTGATAAACCATACTATGAAAAAGCGTATCCAGAAACAGCAATCGTTTATGGGATGTATCCGTTAAATAAGAAACCTGACATTGGAAAACTAGCACCAATGAAACAGTCAACGTCAGTGGAAAAGCCACTCAACTGTGTGGCACAACGAGTCTTAGAACACTTTACAAATGCACTCCGTGGGAATAAATTAACCGATCTAAGACATAAAAAAATAGATCAATGGGAGCTAACAGTGAAAGAGAACGGAGCAACTATTTCCGATATAGCTAGATTGGAAAAGTCGTTGAGATTTCCGATAACCGTTTTAACGATAACTGGCGAAGTATTATACGAATCGAAATACAATAAAAACGGAGCTCCAATCAAAATTATTGATCATAACAAACACGCATGGACATCCGCGGTTACAATATTCCCGCGAGAGAGAACAGTGAAGTATATCCCAGAAGAATTCACCAAGGATGGCATTCTCACTGAAGAAAGATTATTCGATGCTATTGCTAGTTTGTGTAAAAACGACCCTGTATCAGTATGGCTACTTCATAGTTTTGAAGATGAAGAATGTCAATTCAATCAATTTGTGAAACCTAACGGTGAATTATATCGTAGTGAAAGTCTACATAATAGGATGAAAAATCTAGCAATAAGTCTCAGTGAAAACGCTAGCGTTTTAATGGAAAATCCGAAGATTACGAACAGTTACTTACAAATTGTTTTACAATTCCATCGGTTGCAGCTCATTTTGCAAGAAAGAAAAATAATTGGAAACCAACACGAAAAGAGTTTTTACAGGATGTTCAATCCAGCTGTTGGAATATTATCATGGCGGTCTATGGAACGTTAAATACAATCGTGAAAGTATGATATCAGTTGATATCGTTGCTTGTTATCCAGGAAGTTTTCTAGGATATGGATTCGCTGGTGAGTATTTTAAACGGTTTGGACATCCCACACATGAAATGACTCGCGTTGCTATTAATGGACCACTGCCTGATTTTGATTTGACCGGTTTTGCTTGCGTAGTATCATTTGAATTCGCTGAAGGACTTCATCCGTGTTGTTATGTTTGGATTGGTAGACACATGGCTGAAAGGATGTGGTTACCAATAGTGTTATTGCGATATATGATTGATTGTAAAATGTTAGTTTCGTTGATTGTCAGCGAAGCGATTATCTCATATCAAAAACAAACCAATGTCTGGTTACCAGAACCAGAATGTCTTGATAGTATAATCGATAAGTCTAGAAAACATATTGATGCTGACGAGGAGTACATCATTGAATGGTCAAAAAAGATATTTAATCAACGAAATAGTGAAGCAAAGGATCTCGGCCGAAGAATAATCGGTAAATTTACACAAGGTGGAAAAAAATTTAACTTTAAAAGACAATCCTCACGATTGATTATAGATGATGCCGAATACGACTTCGTTATTAAAGATGCAGTAGAGAAAAATAGATACGCAAATTGTAAAACAGCCTTTTTGTCCAATAAAACAAAGTTAGGTAGAATTGTTACTTACAGTGATGGAGAAAGCTCTGCATATCTACATTGAGAGCTTCTATGCTGGGTTATGCATCTATCAATTTATTTGCAATGATAAATAGATTTCCTAGTATAGCAGTCAGAGTTGCAATTGATTCAATGTATGTCGATAAAAAATATATCAAAGAGATAACTAAATTTACTAATAGCGAAGAGACTTGGGGAACATGGCGAATTAAACGTGAAATACAATGCTTATTCTGAATCAGCAGACCTTGAGATTAAAAGCAGTTACCTGAAGAACGATAATTCTATCAGTGAAAAATCCGAAGGATTTTCTATGTCTAAAGCACCACCGATATCAGATCCAATTTGTAGATATAAAACAGTTTATTTAAACGGTTGTGGTGGATCTGGAAAGACAACACGTGCGATAGAATTATATCGAGAGAGAACGTCCATGATTGTACTCACACCAACCCATAGACTAGCGAGAGAGATCAAACAACGAAATGTTGAAGCTTGCACGTATCATAGTTTTTTTCGATACAAGGGCGATGCTTGGACTCCTGAGCGAATGGGTGAGAAATTTATTCCAGCGGTTATTATTTGGGATGAAGCATGTACTGTTTCAGAAGATGTATTAAAAATGTTTCTTGATTGGTTATTGCAAAAAAAATACAAAAATTATATTGTGCGGCGATCATGGTCAACCACCACCATTTGTTGGTAGAAGTCCACATAATTGGTTAAAAGGATTTGTTGATTATTACGAAGAAATTGATACTGACTATAGAGCACTCGATGAGCAGTTACGTGAGTTTAAAAAACTAATTAGATTACAACCCGATAGAATTCAATGTGAAGTAGCGCGTGAAATAATTTCTGAAACACCTTTGAATGATTTTTGGGAAACATGGAAACCAAAATGATTTTGTAGTAGCAAGTAGAAAGATAGTCAGAGACGCACTTCAGAAAAAGTTGTTTGAGCTACACAAGAAAAAATTCCCAACGTTTCCAGTACCGTTGTGTTATAGACCATTGGATACACGAAAGCAGAATATTGAAGTTGAAATTCCAGGCCAGACGGAGAAACAGATTCTAGTGTTAAATGATATTGTGCTAGTTGATATCAATACTGTAGAAGATGCATTATGCGCTGATAAATCACCATGGACGCTTGGTTATGTAACAACAATACACTCGTCACAAGGATTGACCATCACGGATACAATTGTTTGGATAGTTGATAATCGCATTGAATGGTCAAATTTAGTCTATCTCGCAGTGTCCAGAGTACGACGAATAAATCAACTACGAAGGATTGTTTTCGATGATGATTTTAATGCAAACGATGATAACACTGATATTAGCATCATTAATAAAAAAACTCTCTGGTTACAAACAGCAGGACAAAAAAAAAAAACGAGAATTTGATATTGATGCTGAAGTAATAATCGCATTAAAAGAACAACAGAATAATCACTGCGCTAGTTGCAATTGTATAATGCACTGGCAGTATTCGGATAAAGACCCTCGACAATTCACCGTAGACAGAAAAAATAACAGTCTTGGTCATGTCAGAAACAATGTGATGTTGACCTGTCTTGAGTGTAATAGACGTAACGGAGCTAGTTAAGACCATGTGGCCGTAATTGAGTATTGTCCGGAATAACTTGTAGTTGTGTTCGCGTGTAAAACCACGCTGAGGTGCAGTTGAATCCAATCTGTAGATTGGAGGTCTACCAGTTGATCGCGTTATGGTTGAAATTTTATGCGTAGTAACACTCCATATAGGATCAGTAGCTCTTCTTTTACCACCTTCAAGCTCTCCTGGTTCGTATAAATATCTCACAGTAACATCACCGAGAAGTGGCTGAGTGCTAACCCGCTGTGGTTGTTCGGGAATATATTTTTTTTTATTGCAATATTTGGTTTCATATTAATAGTTCGAGTAATCTCGTTATTTAACGCTGCAACTACACTCGGTAACCTTTGGACCCATTCACGAGATCGTTTTTCTTGGATGAATTCTTTTGCATATTGATATCCAAATAACCGTTCTGCAAGAGTTCGATTAAATCGTTCTACAATTGCCTGATCACGATGTAACGCAGTATGCCCCCGTCGTATTGTAACATTATGAGTTTTCATTGTTGATAGAACAGCACCTTGAAACTTTTTGCCAGATCAACTTGTAATAGATTTGGCCATCTTAGAGGACCTCGTCTATAAATCCTTTCAAATGCAGAAGCGACTTCAGAAGCTGACTTTGTTTTCAATGGTTCTGCTTGTTTAAATCGACTCGCAATATCAACTACAGTTAGCGCGTATTTGTAACCATGGTCATGTGGTAAAAACAATAAATCAGCCTGATGAACTTCATTGGGTACGGTAACATCAAAATGAGAATAATTAATTTGTTTAGGCGGTGGTAGATAAATTTGCCATATAGCTTGTTTGGATAACCAATCTTTTGCAGTGGATTTTTTCACTTTTGCAGCGTTAGCGAGTTTACTAATTGCTGCTTTACCCCTCCAGTATCCTTTCGGAGAATAATAAATAGATTCCATACTATAAAAAACACTGGTATTTTTTAATTACCAGCACCTAACACCAATTTGCCTTTCATAGCTGATTTGACCAACCATGAAGCCAATTTTTCTTTGAAGGATTTATCGGGAATAGCATTTAACGCATGAATTAATTTTACATCCGCGATATGTCTTTGTTGCAAATTATTGCTTTTATATGCAACATCATGAGCATGACATGCCTTATCAATAGCATTTATCGGATACTCACCAGGCCGGGGCTGATTTTGATCATCAAGTCTGATATCTAATCTCGTTCCGGGACCACAGTAGCTATATCCTGGAAGGTGTTTTTCTCCGGGGTATTTTGCCCATGGGGTTCCGGGGAGTTTTCCAAGTTTTGCGGCAATATCACCTCCGAGTTGCTTTTTTTTTTAAAAATCGAAATTTTTTTGTACCACATGTTACACACTTACCAGTAAGCGCTAGTCTATTGTTTTTAGTTGTAATGGTTGTCTGATCGGTTGTATCAGTACGCTGTTTACACTTAACACAATATAGATCCATAATTTATATATAGAGTTATGAATATAATTGACTTTTCAGCGACTAAAAGAAGAGAACCGGTAAAACACCACGCAGCGCTTCCGAATTCTGTCCGTGCCATTATAATCGGACCATCTGGATCGGGCAAAACACAATTGCTGCTTAATTTGATAATGCGATTTATGAAGTGGGATAAATTATATTTAGTTGCCCCATCCGTAGATGATCAACGGTGCTATGAAGTGCTAAAAGATTATAATGAAAATGCATCAGAAATTAAAGGTGAAAGTGTAATCGACTTTATAACAGATATTGATGATGCACCATGCGTAGATGACCTCGATGGAGACATAAACAATCTTGTAGTGTACGATGATGTAATGTTAGATAATCAAAAGAACCCTGCTAGAATATTTTCCCGAGGTAGGCATAAAAACACTGACGTGATATATGTCACTCAACGATATACTCAAATTCCAAAAGTGATTCGCGATAACTGCAATATTCTTGCTGTATTCATGGCGTTGATACACATACGCTACGAAATATTTGGCAAACATGGTGTTCCGATATGGACTTCAATGGATTTAAAAATTACTTTGGTCATGCTCAGTCTGTCCCATATGGATTTATAACAATAAATTTACACGACCCTCGGTCACGATATCGTATTGGACTTGATAAAATATTTGGTTAAATAATTTGTATTAATCAGCAGCAGGGAGGGTGAAATGACAACATATTTGCGACGTAGATGGCAGCAATTTGAGGGTGGTTATGACAATGTATTTGCGACAAAATCGCTAAGGCTCCATTTGTAAAATGGGGTCTTTATTTTTTTTTTTGGTTAAAATATGAGATTTCGTAGGAAGGTTCCATTTGGCATTCTGAAGCTATAATCGATTTTGTCGCAAAAATTTGTAGGATGCACCCTCCCTGCTGCTATTTATTATGTATATTTTTAATTTTATATATATATATATATATATATATATATATATATATATATATATATATATATATATATATATATAATATATATATATATATATATTTGTCTGATTTTTTATATTTTATTTTTATTTTTATATATTTTTGTGATAAAATATATTTTTTAATTATATATTATATATATTTTTTATTGTTATATTTTTATATATTTTATTTTTATTTTCTGATAAATATTATTTTTAATTATATATATATTTTTTATTTTTATATTTCTGATAAATATTTTTTTTATTTATATATTTGTCTGATTTTTATTTTTTTATAATTTTTATATTTCTGATAAAATATTTATTTTTAATTATATATATTGTCTGATTTTTATATTTTTTATTTTTTATATTTTGATAAATATTATTTTTAATTTATATATAAATATATTATATATATATATATATATATATATATATATATATATATATATATATATATATATATATATATATATATATATATATATTTTGTCTGATTTTTATATTTTATATTTTTATATTTCTGATAAATATTTTTAATTATATATATTGTCTGATTTTTATATTTTTTTTTTTATATTTTCTGATAAAAATATTCATTATTTTTTTAATTGTATATATTGTCTGATTTTTATATTTTTAACTAAAGTTTGTAGCTTGCTTCTGTAGAATTCTTGCCCCCGCTTCTTACTTTTTGCTTAAGTGATGCTTGAGATTGAGCAATTTTTTTTTAGATCTTCTATGTATTGTCTGTATCTTGCTCGTTTGTCCATTATTATTATTATAAATTTTATAAAATTGAAACGCTTTACTGTAAGTAACTGTTAATACAACAGCGAAACATTTTAGTTGGATCATTTGTAAGTTTATCAAACAAGAAAAAGTTAAATTTATCTTTTGTAGCATTACGGTAAAGTTCAATAAACTTATCTTTTGTCACGCCACCGCATTGCTCGCTTGCAATATTTCTAACGTCAACATTATCCAGTCCTGGAAATAAAATAAAACAACCCGTATTTCGCCTAATAAATCTATCAACATTATAAAATCCTTGAGCGAGATAAACAGAATTACACTGTTTGCTACGTGACAGTGAGAAATATGATCTTATTTTGTTAATCTCCATGTTATTTAGCGGAATATCGTCAAAAACTACTATCTTATGTTCATCTGCATCAAGTTGATTAACTGGAATAAGATCTTCTGGCTGCCTAATTATAAAAAAATCTTCACCAGCTTTAAGATCATCACGAAGCTTGTTATTATATTCGCTTAATAACTCATACTTATCTTGCTGTGGATTGATTGTGTAAATATAAACTCTGTCGTAGTTAAAATTATCACCAAGAAGCAAATTCATAAGCAAATTTGTTTTCCCCGATCCAGTTTGCCCAACAATAAGATAATGACAATCAGGAAGTTCATTGTTATGTTTATGCTTCACTAGTCTCTCTGTATCAAAGTTTAATATCAACGATTTGGCCATTTTATATAATATTAAACTAGTGTTGATAATTTTATCTAGGACAGTAAATAATGAGCTACTATACAAAATTTGGAACACTATCAGATTTTTCCACAAAAGGTTACCAAGGTGACTTATCCAAATATGCAACTCTTGATCAGCTCAAAAATGAAATCAATAATTTACTAAATCTTACCAGCGTAGATCCAGATGAAGTCGTCATTTTCCAGGACAAAGAAGGACGATTAAAGACGAGTGACGTAAAACTGTCAGATGTAGTTGTACGAAAACCAAGTGAGAATATTGTTATGACACAAAACAAGATTACAGATCTTGGAAACCCAACTGAAGATGGGGATGCTGTCACTAAAAAATACGTCAATGATTGGCACTCTTTAATTAATAATGAAATCACAGCGCTTAAAACTGATTTTACCAGTCACGTTAATACATTTTTAAGTTTTCGCAGAAACATAAACAAAATTAGAGATGAATTTTTTGGAAATCCATCAATGTTAACATTACACTCGCTAATATTAACACAAAACTCAATGATATTAACACAAAACTCAATGATATTATTAGTGGAATTCCTAATATTGTTGAGAAAACGAATATGATTATAAAATACCTCACAAACAGATTAAAAATATTGTGTATACTGTTGCAATTGGGTCTGGTACATGGACGAAGGAAAATGATTCTTTAAAATACACTGCAGAAGTTACCGGTGTGTATAGATTGTCAGTGTTTAGCAGTGCAAAGTTTAAAATAATATTTACCACACTTCCATGGCGTTATTTAGATAATAACTTATTTGGAATATTATATGTAATATTAAATAAAAATTCTGAGGAGAAATTTACACTTGAACCAACTGGTAAACATTTTATAGGTCCTTATGCGTGGTGTTTGGAATTTATAGCTGATTTATCATAACTATGTAAACAAATATATAATGAAAAGAAGTATAGTTGATTTTAATCACATTTCAAAAGATATTCCAGAAGAGGATGTGGACGCACTAATACAATACTATAAATATTATCATAAAAAAACTTTGATGTGTTAAAAAATGTTACAAATACTACAACAAGATCCTGCGAGTAATATCATAATTACCCTTGTTAATGACCAGTTCTGGTATAATTTCAAGTGGGGTATCATTAAATCCATTTTTGTTAATTATATATGGTATTGGTGTTTCACTTACAGCGGCGTGTAAAAAAGTAGAACCAAGACTTTTGATAAAAAAGCATGGATGTTTAACATCTATTAAAACTTACAAGAAACTACTTGATCAGATCCGGTCTTACCTACGAGGAGTTAAATATAATATGGATGATTTATTACGTGAATTTCGTATTATTGACAATATGTTAACAGATATTCTACCAATGAGGGTTAGCAAGTATGGAAAAAATTATCAAAGAAAATATGAGTAACGTATAATTTTATCTAAACTTAAGATATAATATAACTAAAATAATATCATTTTCATTCTAACATGCTAGTTTAATTTCCGCCTTGTTAACTGAAACGTTCTAATGTACAGTTTAATTTTCATCCTGTTATCTGATAAAAAATTTGTGGTAAAACCTATTTGCCGTCTTTAGAATAATCATATTCCAAACATACGCTGTTCTAACAAATTCGTCACTTCTGTTGACAGAGCTTATCACATTCCAACACCTGTTGTTTTGTCTGGTTACAAAATATCTGTCTACATAGTAGTAGTATAGGAAAATGAGAGTTTTGGCGGGGGTGGGGGAGGAGGTGTGGGAGGTGGTGGTGGGCCAAAACTCTCATTTTCCTATACTACTTGAACCACCTTGATAATCAAAAATATCCTATTTTAATAAAATTTATTGTGAATACAGACGACGATATTTGGATATTTCTTGACAAAAGACCTCATATTCTTATACAGTCTGGAAATAATAAAATGATATTATTAAGTAACAAATCCAAACCTGGAATACTGACTGGTATTGATAGACCGTATTTTGAGCGATGGTATCCGGTTACTGCTGTGGTATATGGATTGTTTTTACTGAATGATAACCTAATATTGAAGATCTCAAACCGATGAAACTGTCAGAATTAAAAATAAATTGCGTGGCTGAACGCATTACTGAACATTTTACAAATGCGATGCGTGGTAATGGCTTAACATATTTAAGACGCAAAAAAATATGTGAAGGGGGTGAGGCCGTTAAAAATTCTGGTGCATCTATTAAGGATGTTGCTAAGCTAGAAAAGTTATTAAGATTTCCAATATCAGTAAAAACACTAACAGGAGAGATATTATACGAACCAAAGTATATAAGAAATGGAAACCCTACAACGATTATTGATCATAATGCACATGCATGGACTGATGCAGTAACTATATTTCCACGAGACAGAATGATTAAATTTTATAATGGTCATATATTTGATTTTATTAAAAATATCAGTAAAAATGATCCTGTATCTATTTGGTTATTTCAGAGTTCGGAACACGATTGTCATGATCAATTTGTACGACCGAACGGTGATATTTATCGTACAGAATTTGTTTATGAAGAAATGAGAAATCTTGCACTAAAATATACTTCTGACGAGGTCAAAGTTAGACAACTACTGAATAATTGTTTTACCGTACCAGCGGTAGCGGCCCATTTCGCTCAGGAAAAAAAATTCATGGAAACCTACAAGATCAGAATTTATTGAGGATATACAAAAAGTTGCATAGAATATGGGCACGGTGGATTATGGCATACTAAATACGAGTATGATGATGTTATATCAGTCGATATGGCTGCATGTTATCCTGGGAGTTTTCTTGGATATGGTGAGTGTTCTAAATATTTTAACAGATTCGGACACCCCACACATGACATGGCTAGAGTTTCAATAAATGGACCCTTACCAGATTTTGACATAACAGGATTTGCATATGTAGAATCATTTGAGTTCGCAAAAGATCTCCATCCGATTACTTATATTTGGTTTGGTCAACACTCTTTAGAAAAATGTTGGGCTCCAATAGTATTATTAAGATATATGCTTGATGTTGGAATATTAATATCGTTAAAAGTTAATGAAGCGATTATATCCTATAATGCACAAAAGCAAGTTTGGTTACCAGAACCTGATAGATTTAATATTGATGATGCCAGGAAAGAATTTCCTGATCTTGCCGAAGATGACATTATTACTAATAATATACGTAAATGTAGAGATGAACATGATGAGAAGCGTGCAAAAGATCTTGGTAGAAAGATAATTGGTAAATTTACTCAGGGTAGTTCATACGGTCATAAACGACACTGTACAAGATTAATTATGGACGATACTGAGTTAGATTTTATAATTAATGATACAACGGAGAAAAACACATTTATAAGCCGAAGTAATGCTTATTTATCGGATGGGACCAAACTAGGTACTATTGTTAGCTATATTAAGGGCGATTCACCACAGCTTACTCATTTAAGATCTTCGATGCTAGCTTATGTTTCTATAAATTTACTGTCATTGATAATTAGATTTCCTCGTTACGCTGTTAGAGTTGCTACGAATTCATTTTATATACATAAAAAATATAAGGATTTATTAAATCCGCTACTTGGTAATGGTGAGTGGGGAACATGGAGGATAAAGCAAGAAAATATACTTAGTTATTCTGAATTTTCTGACGTTGAAATTAAGGAAATATATTACAGAAATAATAATCAAATATTAGAATCATTTGCACCATGTGTATGATCCTGTGGCTAGATATAAGACCATTTATCTTAATGGGTGTGGAGGGTCAGGTAAAACAACTCGTGTGATTAAATTATTTATGAACAACAATTCAGATATGATTGTTTTGACACCTACACATAAACTAGCCAGAGAGATAAAAGAACGAGGTGTCGAAACTTGCACCTATCATAGTTTTTTTAGATGGTGTGGAGATACGTGGACACCTGAGCGAATGGGTGAGAAATATATACCTAAGTATATTATATGGGACGAAATATGTACGGTGTCGTTAGAAACACTAAAAATATTCCTTGAATGGTTATTAACAAAAAATACTGCTGTGATTATGTGTGGTGATCATGGTCAACCACCACCTTTTGTTGGACAGTCTCCACATGAATGGCTAAATAATAATATAGATTATTATGAAGAAATATATAATGATCATAGAGCTATTGATGAACCGCTGAAAGAACTTAAAAGATTAATCAGACTACAGCCAGATAAAATACAATGTGAAATAATGCGTGAGATAATTCCAGAAACTACCATGAATAATTTTTGGATTTTATGGAGACCTATTGATTTGATAGTCGCAAGTAGAAAGATAGTTCGTGATGAATTGCAAAGGAAATTATTTACGCTACATAAAGAAAAATTTTCACATCTACCTGTACCATTATGTTATCGTCCATCAGATACTCGACGACAGAATATTGATGTTGAAATTCCCAGTGGAGATATCCGAGTACAAAATCTAGTATTGAATGATATTATTTTGATAGATATCAATTATGTTGAGAGCGCATTGAGTATAGATAAATCACCATGGACGTTAGGATACGTCATAACGATTCATTCGTCACAGGGATTAACCATCTCTGATACAAATATCTGGATTGTAGATGACCGAATCGAGTGGTCAAATTTAGTATATCTCGCAGTATCTCGCGTCAGAAGAATAACTCAACTACATAGAATTGTCATAGATTATGTGATGACTGAGGAGATTACTAATGACGCTGATGTAATAAAGAAAAAATTAGCGTCTTATAAACAATGTGATAAGAAAAATAAACGTGACTTTGATATTGATACTGAATTTATTATAACACTAAAACAATTACAGAATAATCACTGTGCAAGTTGTAACACAATAATGTTATGGCAATATTCGAATAATAATCCAAGACAATTTACCGTAGATAGAATAAATAGTGATCTTGGTCACACACGTGAAAATGTGATGCTGACCTGTCTTGAATGTAACCGACGTCGGGGTGCTGGACGCCCTAGTGCTAATTTGCATAAGTGAACGCGGAGGTAATTGTGTATCCGCAGGAATTACTTGTAATTGTTCACGCACAAATCCACGTTGAGGGGCAGTATAATCTAGTCTGTATATGGATGGTCTTCCAGTAGATCTAACCACGCTAGAAATTGTATGTGTGGTCACACTCCAGATAGGGTCAGTAGCTCGTCTTTTGCCACCCTCCAACTCCCCTGGTTCATATACATATCTCACAATCACATTACCTAATACTGGTTGTTGACCTCGTTGTCCGTATTCATAGCTACGTGGTATATATATTTTTTTGTTATTGCATTAGAAGGTTTCATGGAAGTTGCACGAGTAATTTTATTATTTATTGCAGATATTACACTTAGTAACCTTGCAACCCATTCACGAGATCTCTCACCGGACTTTAAGTCAGCAGATATTTCCTTCGCATATTGATATCCAAATAAACGCTCAGCAAGTGTTCGATTAAATCGTTCAACGATTGCTTGATCACGATGAATTTCAGTATGCCCTCGTCTGATTTTGACATTATGCTTTTTCATCAAGGATAATACTGCACCAAGAAATTCTTTGCCAGGATCTACTTGTAATAACTGTGGCCATTGTAGACCACCACGTTGATAAATTCGCTCAAACGCAGATGCTACTTCAAATGATGTTTTTGTTAATAATGGCTCAGCTTCTTTATATCAACTTGCAATATCAACAACAGTTAATGCGTATTTGTACGTGCGTGACTTTCGTCCACGTGTTTTAATAGTATCGTGTGGTAAAAACAAAATATCTGCTTGATGAACTTCGTTAGGAACACTGACATCAAAATGGGCATATTGAATTGTTTTTGGTGGTGGTAGATAAATTTGCCATATTGCCTGTCGTGCTAACCACGCTGCAGCAACAGAATGTGAAACTTTTGCTGCTTTAGCAAGTTTAGTGATCGCTGCTTTACCCCTCCAATACCCTCCAGGACTATAATAAATAGATTCCATTATAATAATTATATAATTAATTACCAGCCCCTAACATTATTTTACTTTTCATAGCGGATTTTATTAGAAAACTAGCGAGTTTCTCTCTAACAGATTTATTGGCTTTAGAATTTAATGCATGAATCAATTTTACATCTGCAAGATGCCGTTGTTGCAAATCTGGATTTTTATAAGCAATGTCGTGAATGTGACATGCTTGATCAATTTTATTTACTGGATACTCTCCTGGTCTTGGTTGATCTTGATCATCAAGTCAGATATCAAGTCGAGTTCCAGGACCACAATAATTATATCCAGGGAGGTGTTTCTGACCAACATATTTAGCCCATGTTAATCCGGGTAATTTTCCTAATGATGCGGCTATATCCCCACCTATCTTTGTTATCCCTGAGATAAATTTATATTTTTTTGTACCACATTTTACACATTTACCTGTTAATGCATGTCGTTTATTTTTTGTTATTATTGTTGTCAATCCAACGGTGGGTGTAGATGATCTACATCGAAAACAATATTGACTCATGTTATTAATAATATGGATACAATAATTGATTTTTCGGTGACACGAAAACAAGAACCAGTAAAGCACCATCCAGCATTACCAAATTCGATAAGAATCATTATAATAGGTCCATCTGGATCGGGTAAAACACAATTATTATTAAATTTAATAATGAGATGAATGAGATGGAACAAACTATATTTAATAGCACCATCTGTGGATGATCAGCATTGTTACGAAGTACTTAAAGATTTTAATGAAAAAGCAAAATCAGTTAATAAAGATGGTGACGATATTATTGACTTTATCACATATATAGATGAAGCCCCATCTGTAGATGATTTGGATGGATTCATTAATAATCTCGTAGTATATGATGATGTAATGTTGGACAAACAATCTAATCCAGCTAGAATATTTTCTCGAGGTCGTCACAAAAACACAGACGTGATTTATGTTACTCAAAGATATACACAAATACCTAGAGTGATCAGAGAAAATTGTAATATTTTGGTTGTGTTTAATGGAGTAGATAATTATACCCTACGAAATATTTATTACACATGGTGTTCAGGGGATATGGACATAATTAAATTTAAAAATTTCTTTTCTAAAGCACAATCAGTTCCTTTTGGATTTATAACGATAAATTTACATGATCCTAGATCCAGATATCGTATAGGTCTGGATAAAATATTTGGTTAGTTCCCCCTGACAAAGTCAGGACTATCTGTTTATGAACTGTATATCTGTTTAAAAACCCAAATCTATTGTTAAAAGTCCCGATATTAATATCCTGACAAAGTCAGGTGACAAATTCAGGTGACAAAGTCAGGAGCAGCAGGGAGGGTGAACCTCTACCAAATTTTTGCTCGAGTTTTTAACGTAAAAAATAGTTCAATAAAATCAGGGTAAAAAAGTCAATAATAGTATAACAAAACTGAGCTAACCTCATGTGGTTTATTATGTGGTTTATAACCGTCCGTACGGTAATATAACAGTTAGATATTTTGGTTTAGGGTTATTGACCCTTTTTTTCAGCCTCTGTAGGAACCCTTATTTCAGATTAATTTCACAAGCAAAAATTTTGTAGGGTTCACCATCCCTGCTGATTAAGGCTTTCAATGGAGTTATTGATTACTACATAAGGCTTTCAATGCAGTTATTGATTACTACATAAAGCTTTCAATGAAGATATTGATTACTACATAAAAGCTTTCAATGCAGTTATTGATTACTGTATAGGACTTTCAATGCAGTTATTGACTACTGCATAAAGCTTTCAATGCAGTTATTGATTACTACATAAGGCTTTCAATGCAGGCATTGATTACTATATAAGGCTTTCAATGCAGGTATTGATTACTGTATAAAGCTTTCAAAGCAGTTATTTATTACTACCTAAGGCTTTCAATGCAGTTATTGATTAGTACATAAGGCTTTCAATGCAATTATTGATTACTGCATAAGGCTTTCAATGAAGTTATTGATTACTACCTAAGGCTTTCAATACAGTTATTGATTACTGCACAAGGCTTTTAATGCAGTTATTGATTACTGCATACGGCTTTCAATGCAGTTATTGATTACTGCATAAGGCTTTCAATGCAGTTATTGATTACTACCTAAGGTTTTCAATACAGTTATTGATTGCTGCATAAGGCTTTCAATACAGTTATAGATTACTGTATAAGGCTTTCAATGCAGTTATTGATTACTGCATATGGCTTTCAATACAGTTATTGAATACTGCATAATGTTTTGAATACAGCTATTGATTACTATTTAAGGCTTTCAATACAGTTATTGAATACTGCATAAGGCTTCCAATGTAGTTATTGATTACTATATAAGGCTTCCCATGCATTTATTGATTGCTATATAAGGCTTTCAATGCAGTTATTGATTACTACGTAAAGCTTTCAATACAGTTATTGATTACTGAATAAGGCTTTCAATGAAGTTATGGATTGCTGAGTAAGGCTTTCAATACAGTTATTCATTACTGTATAAGGCTTTCAATGCAGTTATTGATTACTACACAAGGCTTTCAATACAGTTATTGATTACTGAATAAGGCTTTCAATGCAGTTATTGATTACTGAGTAAGGCTTTCGATACAGTTATTCATTACTGTATAAGGCTTTTAATGCAGTTATTGAGTACTACATAAGGCTTCCCATGCATTTATTGATTGCTATATAAGGCTTTCAATGCAGTTATTGATTACTACGTAAAGCTTTCAATACAGTTATTGATTACTGAATAAGGCTTTCAATGCAGTTATTGATTAATGAGTAACGCTTTCAATACAGTTATTCATTACTGTACAAGGCTTTCAATGCAATTATTGATTACTACATAAGGCTTTCAATACAGTTATTGATTACTGTATAAGGCTTTCAATGCAGTTATTGGTTACTACATAAAGCGTTCAATACATTTATTGATTACTGCATAAGGCTTTCAATGCAGTTATTGATTACTACATAAAGCTTTCAATTCAGTTATTGAATACTGTATAAGGCTTTCAAATCAGTTATTGATTTCTGTATAAGGCTTTTAATGCAGTTATTGATTACTACATAAGGCTTTCAATGCAGTTATTGATTACTGCATAACGCTTTCAATACATTCAATGATTACTGCATAACGCTTTCAATGCACTCAGACAATACTGCAAGTTATGGACACAGCAAGAGAATACGATTAAAACTAAAAATACTAATATTCAACTTTACGAATTGTTAAAATCAAAATAAGATTTTATTTTGGTAAAATTGTTTGAGAGAAATCTTGCACTTGTATTTATTTTTGTGCTTCATTCGCTAATACTGGGAAATTCTAATATATATATATATATATATATATATATATATATATATATATATATATATATATATATATATATATATATCTATTAATATATATATATATATATTTATATATATATATATATATATTTATATATATATATATATATATATATATATATATATATATATATATATATATATATATATATATATATATAAATTAACAAAAGCAAAAGTCAATGTTAACAAAAATACTAATAATAATGGTCGCTGATTGTCCTTTGAAACAGTGTGATAACTCAATTATTCCATCTTTATTCTATGGCTGTAATATCTTTTGGCAAAAATTATTAAACTTAATTTTCCACGAGTAAACTTTATTATATATAATGTTTGATGATAAAGGCAGATTGTGTGTTGATTTAAAAAAGGGAATGTGAAAGCAAAAATCGTGTCCAGTAAATGAAATAAGTATTTACCTCATGCCATCTGTGTTAGTTTATGACGAATTAATGATTACCCTTTCTATGGATAAATTATGTGCCGAACAGTTTGAATAATTTAAATTTGTACGATATTTGACGGCTGCAGTCCTTGGAATCATGCTGTTAGTTTACTTTTACATGATAAATGTTTTATACAGTCATGGAAATCACACGACGAATATCACTCAGCGAAAGTTATATATTAGTGTCTGTCATTAAAATCCTATATTATATTATGTTTGTAAACGATTATAATTGTGCTGTCCTTCATATTTGTTTCAGTTTTATAAGCACTGTTATTCTTTATCTCGTATCCCCTCATACCGTGGAGAATAGCGAATGTGAATAAAGAATTCAAGCTAATAGAAAACTAACTAAAATAAACGAAAGCTGGTCGTTTACCGTATGCAACAGCTTTTGACAATTTGTGGACAGTTTTGATTTAGCGTTCTTGCATTACAGGTTTGTTTTTCGGTAGGATTTCAGGGAATTGTTCTTTTTTGTCTAACGTATAAGAACCTATTTTATCTCCACAGTCACGATTTACTGGCATGATATTATCATCCAGATGTTGGAGAGATACACAGCAAACATTGTGCTCTCCCTATTTGTTGCTTAAACATTTTTTTCACGGGATTCAGAAGTAGTTGAATATGTCTAATTTCTACCGATAAAACATTTTCCCGACGGCCGTATATAATGAATACAATATTGACATCTTTTCTTCGTATTCCGAAATTTAATTAAAATTGCTTCGTTCGTTGAGCTGAATTAGAGGTGAAGACAGCTGCCCTAGCCGGCGCCTGGGACGGCTTAATTTAAGAGATAAAAATCATTAGTCTGTGATTTTATGCCAAAAGTTGAGGATTACTTGACTTTGAAATTGGATCACTATATTTAAGGGTGACAGAAATTCGATGTAATGTTAGACCCAGCCCGGGGGTGCGGCAGTTCCCACGTATTATTAGTTACGGGAGCTCAAATGCTGACTTTAACAGCGCTCTTCTTTTTACAGAAACGCCCGAATGGTTAAGACGCCATGTTGTGACCGATTGTATACAATAACACATGTTGTGGGTAATGTCGGTATTTGGGGCGTAAATTTCAGCTAGTGGATTGATAAGTTGTCAGTTTCGCAGCAGTGATGCACACTGTTTGGCAATATGCCTTAATTGCTATAAGTAACTATCGAATTGATTCGTAGGTTGTACCTTAGCATCGATGATAACGATGATAAAAAAAGTTCTATATTATGTAGTTATCTTGATTTTCTCATATAATATTTAACAATAGGTGAGTACTGGTTTTCCTCTATTTTTAAAAGCTACATTTTGTTGTTCCACTGGATTCACAGAAAGCAGAACAATCAGATAAAATAATGATATTTTTGATGTTTCGACTTTATTTCACTGGTCATTGTCTGCGCCTTTTTTAAGGTAAAAACGACAGTCACATGACTAAAGCAAACATACTCCTAAATCAAAAAGGTACTCACTTACTTGGCACACATTTTTTTCCATACACATTCGATAACGAAACTCTGTTGTTCATTTTTATCATGAAATGTAATGTATTGTAAATTAAATAGAAAGCTTATCTAACAGTAGGATCGACTCAAGCTGAATTTCAAGAACCTTTAACACCTATGAAAGTCAATAGGGTTGGTCTATTTTCTGCAGCATTGCGCACGCCCTAAGCATTCACGTTCCTTTTAGTGCTGGAAAACCATGCACTATCTTCGGCTCTCTTCGGCAGGATATAGGATAGAATGTTCATCAGCACAGAGGAAAGTAGAATTGCATACGGATCACTTTTTACGAGCGAAAATAATTTGAAATTAATCAGTATATTTTTAAGGATAAGATATAGCAACAAATTTGTCGGTAATATTGTATGCATTTATAAAATGTGGACAAAATTTTTGTCATATACAGCAATTTATTATATATTTAAGTATGAAATATAGAAATGTATTGGCGACATAATTTTCTTTTTTCTAATTCCTATATTTTCACATGTGAAAAATATATCCTTATATTTTCAAATATAGAAAATATTAGATTTTCTATCATTCTTTTGGATGGTTGTTTGTGTGTGTGTCTTCAGAAGTTATACCTGGAGTAAAATAAACGAACACTTTGTGAGCTAGAACAAATAAAAAAAAAATGCATTACATTTCAAGCACGAAAATTATTTGTTATTGTAGAGATTAGACTAAACGAAGTTCGCGCATCTCTTAAGTTACTTCCCCTTTAATGGTTTGGCGGTTGGCTTCCATTAGTCTTGAGAGACGATGGAAATGCGCCCATGAAAGGTGTCCTAATTTGTAGCTGTGCAGCGTCTTCTGTGACTATAAAGTCCCACACGGGAGTGGCAATCCTTGCTACAGTTGCTTTAATGACAAATACGATAAACCCCTCTGGGATGCATTGCTGAATCGGACTTGTATGGCTTTAAGATGGAGTCAAATAGTATGCAAACATTCACGCATGTAATTTGCTGTGAGAGATTTGGTCAGCTCAATCCTAGAGCTTTCTTAAGACACTGATATTCATACAACTGACCCTACAGGGGAATTTACAAAAAAGATGAATAGTGTGTTGAAGAGTGTGTTTCATGTTCTAAGATTCCATTCTTGTAGAGCTGGATATCATGAAGAAGTTTGTACCGCTGCATATCTATGTAGTTCTGAATATGTAGTGATACGTACCACGGTGTAATATAATTATATCACAACCAAGAATTCAATGACTGGGGCCCAGATCTGACACTTAATTTTAAATTTTAGTTAGTCAAAAGCTGGCAAAATATCTTGCTCAGATTTATTGAAATAACACCATATCATGTCCATGATATTATATGGAAATCTTAATTATCTTGCGATAAAAGAAGAAAATATCTCAGATGAACATAAAATTGCAGCCCCCTCCCCCGCCTCCGAAAATTAAATGATCTGCACCTTAGGAGCATGTGATTATTGCGCAAATTGTAATTTATAATCTAAAGTGGGATAACTGAACCCACATTGTATCTAACATCCTGTCAACGACATTAAAGAGTTTCTTGAAAAAAAATCAGTGTTGACTATGAAGAGTTCGATTCCCGCTACAGGTATTGATAAAACAGTGCAGAAACTTTGGGTGGGATGCCAACACCTGGGCAAAATATTAATCACAGATGACCAGTAAGCAACCATTACATATAAAACACACGTTCTCAACAAACGAGAAAATAAGTAGTGGAATTGGGAAATTGCTTGATGTTCAAAAAAAAAAAAACTTCTTCTGAAAATCTGTGAATGAAGCACAGTCTCACAAAGGGATAAGGACCTTTTTTATTCAGACATTGGATTTAACCCGAATATTTTCACGAAAACCCATTTGGTGACCACGTTGGTTTACATTACATGTGTCAAACACGTGATTCAGCACCTTAAATAAAATTATTTTTACAAAAACTTTTAAAATTATTTTATCATTATAAATAAAAATATGTTGCTGATATTATCAAATTGGTAATACGATTGTTCGTAAATTTCTTATAATTTCTTATTGACGGAATCTACCTACGCACCGATAGAGCGAAAGAGTATGAAACAGATAAAAACATATCGCGCAAACAAATGTATATCGGTAATACTGCACATTTCTAGAATCTGAAGTATATAACAGAAAGGAAATTTTATTTTCCTATCAAAATACTGGAGATAGTTTATTTTGTGGTACCAAAAAGGATATAATTTACCTCTTGGCGTCCACACGTTAAAATATCACGTGTTTCATTTATCGCTGGATGAAATATATCCGGTAATAACTTGGGAAAGAAAAGTATCCTTTATGAAGCATTCTGCTAGTATTTGCACTGTGCAAACAGTAGTTATTTCCATCAGTGAAAAACAAAAACAACAACTAGGGATTTAAATCGGTTTGTCACACTAAAACAAGTTGCCGCAATACGAGGAAAGTGATATTTATTTTCAATACGAATTCACAAAATTCGTAATGGTACTAGTTTTTCTTCTAATTTGATATCAGAGCCTTCATCGCTGTTTTACAAATGTTCTTGTCCGATTCACTAATACTGCTATCTAATACTAGTTTATGGGGCCATATCGAAATATTTGTATTCCATGTTTAAATAGAAATTATAACTGCTGCATGCTTTCCTTAAATTTTAAACCTTCTAAAGTCACACAATTACATTAAATGGTCGGTAAATTCAAGAATCTACGTCAAAAATCAGCGAATGCATGAGTTTGTATCAAAACCGACTGAAGACAAACTACACAAAAACTCATTGCTAAGAACATGCTTCCAAGAGTCTCAAGACCCAAATATTGGTCATCTCTGAAGGGTTTTATTAAGTGCGCTAAAACCACAAATATATTTTCTTTAACCAAATGAAATTGCCATCTAATTACGAGCCTCTAAATTTACCCAGTTTAAGATATTTCTCACTTTGGATTATGTATGACTTCTCAGTACGATTCTAAACCGTATATATCGTTTATTTGAAATTATGGACTCAAATACACAATTACCATAATTATTCATATCGCTGAATACTGAAGGATTCCAAGCGAGAATATCACAGGTAATCCTTCTCTTAAGAAAGTTAGCAGTCATTTCCAAAACTCATAAAGGCAACCATCATTAAATATTGTAATTAAATTAAGAAGAAGCGTATTTAGCTTAAGCAATTTGTAGGTTTATGTGATTACATCTTTGATTATTGGAATTCGGTGCAATGGGAAATATTCCCTAGCACGAAATAATTAGCCAATTATAAGGAACAAACGTCACGGAGAGAAAGTGTGAGTTTTTAAGATGCCATGGCCAATGAGTAGCGAACTCAGACCCAATCAGGATGACTGTATCTGTCGTGATGTAGCACTTTATAAAACCTAATGGTGTACATCGGTGTTGTGACTGCAGCGGCAGTATTTATGGTAGGAAACCGATAAATTACACAGTGGGATAAATGAGAAAGGACTCGGAAGATACTGTTTATGTTGCCATAGTGGCAAATGTGATGTAGGTTTACTGGTGTGAAACGGTAGATCGACTGGCCTCAGGTGGGCAGTTAAAATAGTCCCCATGTTAGGGATAGTTGTACAGTTTCTATGGTATGAATTACTAGCGAAACGAAAAGTTAATGTAGAGAAACTGTGCGGATGTGCGGTTGATGGTTAATTGGCAAGTTGTAAATAATGTGGTCTTGTATTGTTTATTGTACAAGTTATGTATATAATGGACACATCGGGCTGTCCAGCCTAGAACTGAAGTTGTATAGAAGTCTTTGAAAATATGGGGTAAACTTATGACTTCTAGCGGGATTCGAGCCAGGGTTTTGATACCGCTCGGTCAAACAAAAGACCCCTGGTTCGTAACAAGAACATTTCTGGTGGCAGCGGTGGGATAGTTTAATAGTTCTCTTATAATGTGTAAGTGATTTGGTTCTACCTCGTTTTATACAGACTATTCCTTCGCAGTAAGAAAAAAAGATAAAAAGAAAATAAATAAAGAGATTATTATGAATAATGTTTGAGCGCCTTTCATTTCTTTTATTTCGGTTTCGCGAAACTGAGTCTGCGAAAGCAGATAGTTTCACTCGCCCATGCAATATATCTTCAATTAGAGTACAGATGTGCAGTCAAAACTGAATAGTTTATCTATGATATGATAACTGGGAGAAAAAAATGTGATACGAGGCGCTGGAAGCAGAAAAACGTCAGTCAGAACAGGGGTGGATACTTGGTCACACACGTGGTCATACAGTGGGGACAAAATGATTAATTTTTGCCCAAATAACTTAGCTGAAAGTAACCTGAATTGATCGACTATGTTGGGCATGAGCTATTTGTTATACCAGATTTATGAATTTGGCTGTGTAACTCTTAATGAACAGAAGAGGAACCGCTAAACAAATAAAAAAACGTGTTTGACAATTTCCCCCTCCCACATTGTGTAAAGTTCATGAGCGCGCTATTTTGACGGTCATTCTGACCCCAAAACGGATTTGGTAACAACAACACCACCACCACCAACAACAATAGTAAAAGACCCCTGGCTTGTAGCAATATGTTACTCTGATCTCTGCACAAAATACAATTAAATTTTAACGGGTTTTGTAAGCAAATGCCTTTTCTCAATTTGCATTTGGATAACATAAACTTTGTTGAAACTGTTAAAGTGACTTGGTAATCAGAAGACATGTTTCATGAAAATATGGCCATGTGTAAATAATGGACTGAGTACTTCATGTTACAGAATGAGGGGATCCTTAGAAACACCACCCACCCACTAAATAATCGGTCCCAAAAGCTTCACATTCTTAAAAGAACCGAAGGTCTTGGCAAAGTGAAACACTGTTCTATAGACCAAACATTAAGCTAAAAATGTTTGATAGTTTTCTTGCTCTGAACTTGACACAGGTCTAATTCATACAGACATGTGAAAGGTTCCTGAGAGAGAAATTTCTTGATTGAAAAGTAAACAATTTGCCTGTACTTTTGAATAACATTAAGAAATGAAGGTCAAGCTTCGATACCTCATATTCTGCATTACAAAATTTGTATCTCGTACATTTATCAAAGGAGACATGTATTAAAACGTTTTAAACCCGCTGTCTCCGCTTTGAACATGTTATTTGCACAATGTTGCCGCCTCATTTTTGTGTCTGACTAGCTTTGGTTACCTGTGGTGTAGCTTAAAATAAAATCATTTTATTCTTTGTATTCACATGTTTAACCATGTTACAAATAACATTTGTAACGGTAGCTGCTAGATGTTTTCAAAGTTCGTAGGTGTGTTAGTTCGACATTTATTGATCTTATGTCTTTTTGTTTGATTATATTGTAAGAAACACAGGGAATGTGGTATTTGATTTTACCTCGCCGTTTATAGCTTTCCTATATTTTAGTTATTTATTAGTTTATTCTGGCAAGTCCTTGTTGGGACTTTATGACAATATAGATTAATTTTATAAAATTGACCGTCTCGGCAGAGAATTGATGCCAGTCATTCTATCAAAGTATTTGTTTTACAATTTGATGTAGTACATCAGCCATTTGGATAGCTCAAAGTTACAAAATAGTTTCATCTATTTGTTGGGGCCCCGAGTGGCCTAGTGGTCTAAAGCGCTATCCGTTACGAATCATTGCCATCTCACCTCTGTCTGCGTAGGTTCGAGTCTAGGATTCGGCGAATGTGGATATGTGAGAAAGTTTGCCAGTAGCTTATCGTGGGTCGGTGGTTCTTTCCGGTGATTTCCCGGTTTCTTCCTCCACCATTAATACTGGCCGCCATGAACAGCCTATCGTGTGCTGAAAAATCGCGTTAAGCCTAACAACGACATCTTTTTGTTTTTCATGCCGACTATTACCATGTCATCATGGTTTTTTTATCTTTTAGTATTTCATACTGATTTGTGCTAAGTCATCATAGTTATTTTGCTCTCTCATTTTTGTGATACTCTAAAATACTAAAATGCTATGGTCATTTTGATCTTTGACATTTTAGCACTGACTAGTACTAAGTCATCATCTGTCATTGTCCTACTAGCAAACCATAGTTGAGATTTAGAAACGTCTTTTAAATGGGTATATTTTCGACATTTTTCCATTTATTTCCCAAACACTGAATGGTTCATCAGTTTCAAAATGTCTTGTTCAAAATTATTGGTAGCTTATTGTATAAATCTTTCATTATGCTCTATGTCTTTTTCACCTGGCTGCGACTCAAGCAAAGCAGCCCAATTGCAGGTTACCATTAGATTTACGTAGTCTCGCATATTTCTCTTTGTTGTTCAATTAACACAATGAAATGCTTCACCGGCATGTATTTTCACTTAATGACCAACCATATAAATAGTTGTTGCTATGGTACAAAACTAAATCCTTATGCAGACTGTATATAATTTTCATGAAATACAATTGTTACGAATCTATTATGCCAACATAATGGTATTTTTATTTTTAAAGAAATACAATTATTTCGACTCGATGTTCTTAAACTAAGTTACAGAAAAGAGTGGAAACCATCATGTTTTATAAAATTTAGTTAATAATTTATTTCACTAAAAAGAAAGTGAGCAAGTGAAAATAACTAAGAATGGTGAATGAAAGTTCACAATTCCAAAACTGCCGAGTATTCCAAATAATTTCCAGTGGTAATCCAAATGAAGTTCAATATATTGTGCTGATGTGTCAATATTCTTGATGTTTAGCAATAATATCGAAACGAATCGAGAGTAATTCCATAATACCAACTGAATCTTATAGTATGAACGATAAATCTTTTTTTCAAATGATAACAACTATTTGTCTCTTCTAAGACTTGTTTATGCTAAGGATAGCTCATATATATATATATATATATATATATATATATATATATATATATATATATATATATATATATATATATATATATATATAGGTAGGTAGGTATGTATATATAAGGTGTAGTTTGAAAAGCAGAATGAGAGTCGAAATACATTGCAGATGAATCTAACATCTAACTTGTAATCATGAAGTACTTTAACAGCTGGAAATTAAAGAACTCGGTCACCTGATTTTTCATTGGAAAAGGGAACCCCATAGAATTCGTAACTAAAATTTGTTGTACAGTTTACATGATCTCAAATTTCATAACAACATTCATATTTACTCCTGATCTGAAAACTATAATGTGTCTGCTAGAATGGAATTATTCACAGCTATAAAGAATTAGCTATTTAATATTGTAATTAGTAAATAACCCTTTCAATCTATGTTCATGAAAATTAACATGCATTATATATATATATATATATATATATATATATATATATATATATATATATATATATATATATATATATATATATATATATATATATATGTCAAAATGATTATATTATTCTCTTTTCTATCATTCCAACAGCTGAATAAATTTTTTGGTATGGAAATGTTATACTCGGGTTTGTTTTCTTTTTCACAATAAAAATGATAAATTTCCAATTCATGACTGGATCTAAGCAAACTATACTGTAATGGTCTTTCTGTAAAAGCGTCTGTATTTCAGGCATGCAATTAAGTCTGTATTTCAGGCATGCAATTAAGTCTGTATTTCAGGCATGCAATTAAGTCTGTATTTCAGGCATGCAATTAAGTCAGTATATGAGCTTCTGTTTAACTCATTGACATCTATTAGTGCATCGTTCAGTCTTGTCAAATATCCTCCTCAGTCTTCTGTTTAATTTTTGTGCAAAACTTTGGTAAAAGTTGTGGAAAAACTACCATAATCAAATTCATCACTGTTTATCATGCATATGTTTTGTTCGGTGATATTTTTTGAAGTATTCTCTTATCTCCCTTCTGTGTAGGTCTCTTCATTAGCATGATATTAAGGTCATGCTCTACCCTCATAAAATCAAAATGCCCAATTTTTTCCTGATTGTTTAAGGTATGGTTCATTGTTGTAAAAAATGTTTTTAAAAACTTTATTGCTACCACCATACAACTGTACTCATATGCATTTCTCTGAATGCTTTCTGTATATATATATATATATATATATATATATATATATATATATATATATATATATATATATATATATATATATATATATATATATATATATTATATATATATATATATATTATATATATATATATATATATATAGATATATATATATATATATATATATATATATATATACATATATATATATATATATATATATATATATATATATATATATACATACATATATATATATATATATATATATATATATATATATATATATATATATATATATATATATATATCTTTTAAGAGTACAATAGCACAAGAAAGCAAACATTTTATTTATTTCGGTAAGTGTTTTTATTCTTATAGCTTATTTTTTTATTTGTGTGCTAAAGCGAAACGGATTACACTGTTTGAAGCGGTTAGCGTGGTTAAAACCACCTGAAAGGCCTTGTGCTCTCATGTGCTTTAGACACATCGATCAATCAGTTGATGCATACATATATAAAGCTTTTTTTTCAACATAAATAATATGTTCAAAAAGTTTAGTAACAAACGTCTTTGTCTTTTTGCTCCATTACAAGATTCCTTTAACGTTTAGACCACATGCAAAAGACCACCCGTTCTCTTTATTGCATAGTATAGAGAAATCCATTCTAATATGTATCTCTCCATATCCTTAATGCATTTAGAGAAATGTTATTTTAGTTTGCACCTTTGAAGCCAATTACACAGTACAAGTAATGTTCTGGTCCTGGTGGTGTTCTGCCGTTGGAATGTATACAGTATTGAACACCAGCAAACTGCCTCACACGTCAATGAGTTTTACAAATCAACCAGCGTATAAGTGACGCACCTCCTGCCGCTTTGTCGTATGGCGTTTTACTCCGACAAACTATTAGTAACACACTATATTAGCAATGGGGGATTGGTTCAGATAAATCGTATTAAAATCCATATTGAACTTGTGTCCTGAAAAAGTGTGCCTGGATCCTTTGTAACTCTGACCAACTTGTGTTTGTGTGTGTGTGTGTGTGTGTGTATTTGTTCGTACGTATGTGTGATTGATGTATTTAGTTTCTCTATATCTTAAAAGTTCAATCTATAGTATATAGTATAAGGCAAAAATCGAAAGTAATTGAAAAAGAAAGTGAAAAATAGCATGCACTTACAAAATGATAATACACAAAAATATATTTTTTTTATTAACTTTATATATCGTCAAGCCATGGTTCATTCTCAATTTTTTTCTACACATTATAGCAGTGACATTACCATTCAAGTGAATACAACGGCGTGGTTGCAAAGTAGCTTTAAAGATTTCCAGCTACAACGAAGTACAATATCCAAACATTGATAATTAGTAATACTAGACTATAAACTGTTGCTACACAGCACATGACACGAGCATCAGAGGCAGACATAATATATTTGCTACAAAATTTCTTTTCAAATGCAGTCCTTGCTTACTTGTTTCCAAGGACTAATATAAAGTTATGTGTATCTATTATTTATGACTTTGTCTAATGTTTGTACTTTGTATTCATTACTATAAATTGTAATGTTTACATATAACTGAATTTGGAGTACGTGCATAGAGTCTGTTAAGATATTAAAGAACGTAACATTGCATAGGATCTATAAATAGATGCTTACGTCCGTGTTGACAGTTATTACTAGAATTATTATTAAACATGTTTACAAGATTCCTCCTTTTCCCCATTGAACGGATCGGTCAGGTGATATCTTAAAAGAAAAATCAATTAATTGCCATCGGGTGGTTTAAATTACATGAGTTCCTCTACGATGTTGGAAATTTGTGATTTTTCCTTTAGGTCAGAGTGATAATATGCGTGTTTTACCTTTTTAGCCTGTATATATGTAGCCAGGACTGGGAAGTTTGTTATTCTTATTTATTTTGTTCTTGTTGTAACGTCAAGTCTGCAGAGGTATTTTATGTTATATTTAGATATTTTATGAAAGGATTTTTTTTTGTTTGGATTACTCAGTGGAAACAGAAAGTGCTCATTAGATTATACTATTACTCTGGAACTACTGTGAATTATTCAAAGGAGTTCTATACAACGCCACTTTAACAACGTCTTGATTCCTGGCGGACCAGCACATTTCCGGTTCTGAAATGTACACTGAACCTTTCATTCTTTAGGATTTTAAAAGAACTTTTTCTGGATTATTATAGACTCACTTCAAAGTAATGTAAGTTATTCTCACGTTTTCATTTATAACTGATAATTAAATTATTTATTAAGTTGAAACATATTGTTGGTTTTGTTGCTTCTTTCTGTTACTTTGCTTATGACCAAGAAATCGTAACAATATTATTTAATATTCCACAAGATGGCCACAGCATCGTTTCCATGGATTCTGCGTAAATGTTATCCTGATCAACAGTAGCAGTAAAGATCATCGACACAGAGTCCAGGAACCGAAGCTTTTCCTGAAGAAAAAAGAACAATGTTGGAAAATGCCACATATATTATGTTGTTCTTGTAATTTTTAACAAAGATAAAAAATTCTCTTGACATCATGCCTGTTTCATTCAGTGATAGTATACTTAGATTAAACTCAACCATATTATGTGAGAAAGAGAGAGAAAAAGAGTATATAACAGGGAATTCAAATGAGTGCTTTATTTTTGCATTATCTTAGACCTGAAGATTATGTTACATTTATTCGAGCATAAATGGAACATATTCACCTGCTTTTCAAAAGTCTGGTGTTAATAGATTTTAATCCACGTTCAGCAATATAATTGTAAATTGCTACTATATCAACTCAAAGACCAATGTTAGCACCAATGAAACCATTATCATCACTATCAGGAAAATCAAGGTCATTAAATTCTTACCATCATCTTCATTCTGCGTATCCTGATACTTTACTAAAGTGTGACGTCATGAATTTGTTTTCTGACAAATACTTTAGCAACTATAAACATTTTGATTCGGTAAATATTAGTGGCAACATTGGGCATATTTCTAACCGAATCAATGATATCATTGTGAGATACAATACTTAAGGATTTATCTCCCTTAGAATCTATTTCTACAACATACTGATTTGTTTCATTGTTGTACTGACCATTGACTAATTGATTAATTATTTGAGGATCTGTTTTTGCACTCCTTTGTATTGTTCACACTTGAATCATGCATTGATGCAATAGTTGCTGAATTCTTTAGTGACCTTTGTGACCTTTGTGACATACTGGATCTGGTAGTCACAATTACGACACATATAGCTATGCCACAATGACCACAAGAAATTGAAGATATCGTTTATGAGCTGATCTGTCAGTAACATCTTTACTGACATTTGAATCATGCTTCCGTGTGTGCAATTTAATGTTTGTAACATCTTTATTGACTTTTGAATAATGCTTCCGTGTGTGCTATTTAATGTTTGTAAGATCTTTATTGACATTTGAATCATGCTTCCGTGTGTGCTATTTAATGTTTGTAAGATCTTTATTGACTTTTGAATAATGCTTCCGTGTGTGCTATTTAATGTTTGTAAGATCTTTATTGACATTTGAAACATGCTTCCGTGTGTGCTTTTTAATGTTAGTAACATCTTTATTGACTTTTGAATCATGCTTCCGAGTGTATTATTGAATGTTTGTAACATCTTTATTGACTTTTGAATAATGCTTCCATGTGTGCTATTTAATGTTTGTAAGATCTTTATTGACATTTGAATCATGCTTCCGTGTGTGCTATTTAATGTTTGTAAGATCTTTATTGACATTTGAATCATGCTTCCGTGTGTGCTATTTAACGTTAGTAAGATCTTTATTGACTTTTGAATAACGCTTCCGTGTGTGCTATTTAATGTTTGTAAGATCTTTATTGACATTTGAATCATGCTTCCGAGTGTGCTATTTAATGTTTGTAAGATCTTTATTGACTTTTGAATAACGCTTCCGTGTGTGCTATTTAATGTTTGTAAGATCTTTATTGACATTTGAATCATGCTTCCGTGTGTGCTTTTTAATGTTTGTAAGATCTTTATTGACATTTGAATCATGCATCCGTGTGTGCTTTTTAATGTTAGTAACATCTTTATTGACTTTTGAATCATGCTTCCGAGTTTGCTATTTAATGTTTGTAAGATCTTTATTGAGATTTGAATTATGCTTCCGAGTGTGCTATTTAATACTTGTAATATCTTTTCTGATATTTGAATCATGCTTCCGTGTGTGCTATTTAATGTTTGTAAGATCTTTATTGACTTTTGAAGCATGCTTCCGTGTGTGCTATTTAATATTTGTGATATCTTTATTGACAATTGAATCATGCTTCCGTGCGTGCTATTTAATGTTTGTAAAGTCTTTATTGACATTTGACACATGCTGCCCTGTGTGCTATTTAATGTTTGTAAGATTTTTATTGACATTTTTATCATGCTTCCGTGTGTGCAATTTAATGTTTGTAACATCTCATTGACATTAGAATCATGCATCCGTGTGTGCTATTTAATGTTTGTAAGATCTTTATTGACTTTTGAGTCATGCTTTCGTGTGTGCTATTCAATGTTAATAACATCTTTATTAAATTTTGAGTCATGCTTCCTACTGTGCTTCCGTGTGTGCTGTTTAATGTTTGTAAGATCTTATTTGACTTTTGAATCATGCTTCCGTGTGTGCTTTTTAATGTTTGCAACATCTTTATTGACATTTGAAACATGCTTTCGTGTGTGCTATTTTATATTTGTAACATCTTTTTTGACATATGAATCATGCTTCCGTTTGTGCTATTTAATGTTTGTAAGATCTTTATTGACATATGAGTCATGCTTGCTTTTGTGCTATTTAATGTTTGTAACATCTTTTTTGACATTTGAATCATGTTTACGTGTTTGCTACCTAATGTTGGTAACATCGTTATTGACATTTTAATCATGCTTCCGTGTGTGCAACTTAATGTTTGTAAGATCTTTATTGACATTTGAATCATGCTTCCGTGTGTGTTATTTAATGTTTGTAACATCTTTATTGATATTTGATTCATGCTTCCGTGTGTGCTTTTTATGTTTGTAAGTTCTTAATTGACATTTGAATCATGCTTCCTTGTGTGCTATTTAATGTTTGTAAGATCTTTATTGACTTTTGAAACATGCTTCCGTGTGTGCTATTTAATGTTTGTTAGATCTTTATTGACATTTGAGTCATGCTTCCGTGTGCGATATTTAATGTTTGTAACATCTTTATTGGTATTTTAATCATGCTTCCGTGTGTGCTATTTAATGCTCGTAAGATCTCTATTGAGATCTGAATCGTGTTTCCGTGTGTGCTATTTAATATTTGTAACATCTTAATTGACATTTGAGTCATGCTTCAGTGTGTGCTATTTAATGTTTGTAAGATCTTTATTGACATTTGAATCGTGCTGCCCTGTGTCCTATTTAATGGTTGTAAGATCTCTTTTGTCATTTGAATCATGTTTCCGTGTGTGCTTTTTAATGGTTGTAACATCTTTATTAACATTAGAATCATGCTTCCTTGTGTGTTATTTAATGTTTGTAACATCTTTTTTGACATTTGAATCATGTTTCCGTATGTGCAACTTAATGTTTGTAATATCTGTATTGACATTTAAATCATGCTTCCGTGTGTGCTATGTAATGTTTATAACATCTTTATTGACTTTTAATCATGCTTCCGTGTGTGCTTTTTAATGTTTGTAACATCTTAATTGATATTTGAGTCATGCTTCGGTGTGTGCTATTTAATGGTTGTAACATCTTTATTGAAATTTGAATCATGTTTCCGTATGTGCTATTTAATGTTCGTGCTTCCTTGTGTACTTTTAATGTTTGTAACATCTTTTTTTATATTTGAATCATGCTTCCGTGTGTGCTTTTTAATGTTTGTAAGATATCTATTGACATTTGAATCATGTTTCCTTGTGTGCTATTTAATGTTTGAAACATCTTTTTTTGACATGTGGGTTATGCTTCCGTGTATGCTAGTTAATGTTTGCTACATCTTTTTTGACATTTGGATCATGCTTCAGTATGTGCTATTTAATGTTTGTAAGATCTTTATTGACATTTGTGTCATGCTTCCGTGTGTACTTTTTAATGTTTGTAACATCTTTATTTATATTTGAATCATGCTTCTTGTGTGCTATTTAATGTTTGTAAGATCCTTATTCACATATGAATCACGCATCCGTATTTGCTATTTAATGTTTGTAACATCTTTATTGACATTTAATCACGCTTCCGTGTGTGCTTTTTAATGTTTGTAAGATCTTTATTGACATTTGAATCATGCTTTCGTGTGTGCTATTTAATGTTTTTAAGATCTTTATTTACATTTCAGTCATGCTTCAGTGTGTTCTAGTTATTGTTTTCAAGATCTTAATTGATATTTGAATCATGCTTCCGTGTGTGCTATTTAATGTTTGTAAGATCTTTATTGACATTTGAATCATGCTTCCGTGCGTGCTATTTAATGTTTGTAAGGTCTTTATTTACATTTCAGTCATGCTTAAATGTGTGCTATTTAATGTTTGTAAAACCTTTATTGAGATTTGAGTCATGCTTCCGTGTGTTCTATTTAATGTTTTCAAGATCTTTATTGACATTTGATACATGTTTCCGTGTGTGCTATTTAATGTTTGTAAGATCTTTATTGATATTTGAATCATGCTTCCGTGTGTGCTATTTAATGTTTTCAAGATCTTTATTGACATTTTAATCATGCTTCCGTGTGTGCTACATAATGTTTCTAAGATCTTTGTTGATCCTTGAATCTTGCTTCCTTGTGTGCTATTTATTATTTGTAAGATCTTTTTGGACTTTTGAATCATGCTTCCGTGTGTGCTATTTAATGTTTGTAAGATCTTTATTGACTTTTGAGTCATGCTTCTCTGTGTACTATTTAATGTTTGTAACATCTTTATTGACATTTAAATCATGCTTCCGTGTTTGCTATTTAATGCTTGTAAGATCTGTATTGAGATTTGAATCATGCTTCCGTGTGTGCTATTTAATGTTTGTAAGATCTTTATTCAAGCTTTTCTTCAAAACTGCGAGCTGCTAACTAATTAGTTGTACCTGATAATTTCTGATGATTGTTTCATCCTTCTCGATAAGAATTTTCAGTTTTATTGATGGATTGAATGAATTTTTTAAATGTTTCATCTATGCAAACTATCTCTGATGGATTCTCTCTAAGAACAACGAGTTCGGCAATCCAACAGCAAATGATGCCGTTTTGTTCTTTAATCAAAAGCACATTTTCACACTTTGTAGATTGTTTCTGAGAAGACGACTGTACTTATGTCTTTCCATTTGAGGTAATTATCAACAGTGTAGACCGCGTTTATGCACAATGAGTACATTGAGTTCTGTTTTTATTCTGACATAACGGACGAGACGCACAACACGCTTAGATGACATAATTATATCGCTGACAATATGTAAATCTTCACCGACCAAATATAATAGGACCACGTGAATATCTTTGATTGATTTGACAGTTTTGGTTCACCACTATATGCCTGTAAACGCAATTTAAGCTGAGCATTATCCTCTAGCGGAAGATATTTTGGCTTCACCTCTTCCAACAAAATATGCCTATTTTCCTTAGTCTTGATTTCATTGGAATTAAATCGTCGAGGATTCTATTTGTGAATTAATTTAAGCTAAGAGGAGTCAGTATGTGAATTGGTCTCCGGGCAGTTGTCTTTAGATTCCGGCATAGATACTAATCACCAAACAACACACAAGCCAATTCGTTCAAAGTGGATGATTTAGAGGGTACACTGAAGAAGACGAACTGGCGATATCGTAGGCTGAACTGAAGTAATCGTAGGGGGAACTTGGAGAAATCGTTGAGTGAAATGAAGTAATTGTAGATCATGTTGGAAGACATCGTAGGATCAATTGAAATAATCGTAAGGTAAGCTGAAATAATTGTATGGTGAACTTGGAAAGATCGAAAGGTACAGAGAAGTAGTCGTTTGGTCAGCTGGAGTAATCGTAGGGTGAGCTTGGAAAGATCGTAAGGTAAAGAGAAGTAGTCGTTCGGTCAGCTGGAGTAATCGTAGGGTGAGCTTGGAAAGATCGTAAGGTAAAGAGAAGTAGTCGTTTGGTCAGCTGGAGTAATCGTAGGGTGAACTTGGAAAGATCGTAAGGAAAAGAAAGGTAGTCGTTTGGTCAGCTGGAGTAATCGTTGGGTATGGAGAGCTCTTTAGGATAGACATAAACTTTTTATATTAATGTTAGTTAATATTAGTTTTAAAGTGATTTCCATAATGTCATATTTCTTATAATGGAGCATAGCAATCAAACAGTGAAATAAGACTCGAAAACTAAATCAATATTGGAACCAACTTTATATTCATAAAAATTGTTATTGTTATGTAAATCAAAGAATGGAGAATGCTGAAGGTTTCACGAGTTTACGTGAGACTAGGTGACATAAAGTATGATGGCAGAGATTAGGTTACATATATTCTGGCACAAAAACGGCTCTAGAGATATTGCTATCCAATGTATCACCATGAACATCCTGCTCTAAATATATTTGCATTATTTTTGTTAATGTTCTTTCTGCTTATGTCACTAGAGAAAAAATAAACGACAGAATTTATGTTCTGATATGATGTAAAGTATTACCACAGGTGAAACAATATCCAATGGAGATTCTTACTTGCAGGTCTAAGCATTTACCCGACCTCATTCTTTTTTATTCAGTCAGATTAAACACATAGGATATATGAAGCGGACTGATTTCAGTTGTAAAAACACCAGAGGTCGACTATTTCTTGTCAGGGCGGTTCATAAAACCATCCATCATATACTTTGCTTCATCAATTTTTCCAGATTTAGATAAAATCAAATCTGTCATTATAAGACTCAAAGAGCTCACCAGAGGCCCTTTTAGACCCAGTAAGTTCTCAGTATATCCACTGGCCCATGACTTTCTTAAGTTATCTGATGTTTTTTGATCGCTAAATCTTTCCAGTTTGATGACACAGCCCATCTTGCACGAATGGAGTTTTCAAAGATCGAAAGGTAACCTTTTTCATTAAAATTTAGTTTTGTGTTTCTATCTTCATCTTGGTGATGAAGGAAATTACTCTTTGATGGCTTGCACTTTAAACCTTTGTAAGTTTTCTTTGAGTTCGTCCACTATCTCTAGAAAACGTGTGGTGCTCTTGTGGCTTTATTATTTTCTTTGTGCGATTACCGATCTTATGAACTAAACCAGATGTTGATTATGTCTCCGTTATTTGCCACGACAAACGTTTCAGTCAAATCAATGGTGAGAAAACCTTACGGGTCCTGTGTGGTCAGCGGTACACCAAGTCCAATTATTATTTCCAAGACTAGTCGTGCCAATGCCATGAAATATCATCAACATGTTACAGTAGTCACTGATCACATAAGGTAAATGTGAGTATCGTTGAGTCAAATAAATCACGACCGTGTTTTGTTTCAGCCTCATAACAAGTTATGGTTTAGTTTTGCAAACATCAGGATCATTCTAGAAGGTTAGTTTCGATCATGTAATGGGTATTTTTTAAAAAAAAATGTTAATTGTGACCTGATGCTAAGTAGAGAAATATATAATTTTGTAATTGTGTGGACTTGGAACATAGGGCTGAATTTTATTTTTTCAAATTACTGAATTTAAGTGATTATTTTATCTGGAAATACAGAAATGTTCTGAAAAAAAATTCTGGAAATTATAGTATATTCAAAGTTGAAATTATATTTATGTGATTAAAATAAAGACATTTGACACATCAGCACTTTAATAGCTACCACAGACACACCATCGACTTCAATTCGGGTATTTTTCTAAACTTTAATAGAATTTTATTCAAGAATTTAAATTACTAGGAATTTTGTCTGTAATTCTTGAATTATTTTGGATATAAATAACAGAATATCATTCTATTTTTACTATTTCTAAAATTACATCTATCCGTCCACACTGGGAAATTACAACGTGGGAGATTCTTCCCTACTTACGACGCCGAATTCAAAGGAGGAGTCTTTTAATGTTTTTAAATCCCCCATCATCACATATGATCTTCCGCGATGTAATTGCCCAGTGTGGACGGATTGATGGAGCTTTACAGATAGCTGAGCAAAGTTGAAAGAAATAAATACAACGACACCCCTTTTAATGAATACAATATAAAATTTTAATCAAATAATATATAATCAAAGAAACAATTCATTCCCCCACAACAAATTTACTAAATTACACATTCAATTAAAGCAGCAAAATTCACTTTCTATTCAACTGATGGTCAATGACAGAATATTAATATCATCACGTACTCGAGTGGTGATGTTTTAGTCCAATCTTATGCTTTGACAGCATCACCTGACACCTGTCTTCACACGACTTGTCTCCAAGTCTAAATATGCGCTTGGTCATCTTTTCGACCCTCCTGTTCTGACACCCCGTGGATGTAGATTTCCTCTTTAACTCATTGAGTTCCCTCCGGATTCCTCCTCCTTTTTTCTCTGGTACGGAGTAGGAAATATGAAGGTTGAAACTCGGACTACGAAGCTGTTCCCTTAAATATAGAGTTTGTCTCACGCTAGAAAAATACCAATACACATTTAAATATAAATATAAACTGTATTCCTCGTGTTCAGATTTAGGTGGATTACACTGTATGATTCTAATCTCACGTGACTTAAATCAATACTCTCACATATTCTATCTTGCGGTATATTTACCGTTAAGTTGATGCACATGACTTTACCTCAAGTTCATCCGAATTTACTGCGAGTCCTTAATTCCCATGTGCCTTCTAAAGACAAATGTGGCCGTATTTGCCATCTTGTATTACAACACAACTCATTTACATTTGGCTATTTATTGTATTTTATGTTCAAATATTTATGCGTAATATCCATTAAATCTATTTATTCTAAAAACTCTTGCGTGATCAATTAAATATTGCGATGTCATATATATATATATATATATATATATATATATATATACATATATATATATATATATATATATATATATATATATATATATATATATATATATTTATTTACTCGTCATAACTCACAAGAGTAAATATCAACCTACACAGAGACTTAATTAATATATCCTAAGAAATATGATATATTCGTATAGTCGGGTGAATTCATGAAATCCCTATGCAATTCTACATATCTAATATTTAATTAAATGCGAACCGTCAATTCTCTAATGAATTGATAATTAAAAATTCAAAGATTTTACTGGCAAAACTAATACATCACTAGAGTTCTACGAAACGAATACACAAATTCATGCGCGAATTATAATATATCATATATGCAAGCAAACGAACAAACGAAATTGAATTTAAAATTTGAAACTAAAAAATTGAGTACCTTACTGCCGTTTTTTTCCAAACAAACAATCATAGCCTTAGTCCTGTCTCCTGTTCTAAGACAACTATCCGGCCCTTTATAATTTCACGAAGACACTACTTCATAAATTAGCGTCTCCGGAGTAGACTTGATCTTCTCTCAAGAAAAATTTAATTACAGGATTTTCCAAGATATAGATCATAAATCGTTTCTCAAAGTGTACGTCCTTAAGTTTCCCTGGCCAATCAGAAATAGCTGTTCCTAATTTTGATCCCTATAAATCAAGTGGCAGTCGTCGGTTTCACTGGCCTAAAACAATTTAGCGTCCTTTGAAACCTCGATTATTTGGCGTGTGCTTTGTACTATAAGAAATGACCAGGTCAGATTGAACTGAGGATTAACGTAATTCCTTTTATGTTTAGAGATGAAATGAAGCAATAAACATTTAACTTTTACTAGACCATTCTTCTTCGATTGTGTTAACTTGAAAGAACAAATTATTTAACCTTAGGTTTCAACAAGTTTAAAAATTCGACATATCAGTTTGTCAATAGTTATCTAGCGTCTTTGCCAGATGTGTCTGTGGACGGAATAATTGCCACGAGATTTTCTAATTTACAGCTACGCTTTTGAAATTTGAATTATCGCACTGGTTATTGCCGTGATTTTACACGAACATATTCAACTGCTTCGGTATGATAATAGATGTGAGACGATGACGACAGTTTTGTTCGTTAATCGTCTTATACCGCAAGGATTTCAGATTTTTTTTTGTATTCGAATATTACGCTCACCTGTAAATTGTCTAATGTACTGCATCGCTGTTGTTTTTGTATTTATTGTTGTTGTTGATGCTGTAGGGAAACCAGTGGTGGTGTGGTGGACATTTTTATATTACACAGCGACACACCTCCAGCCGTTGTATCACACGCCGTTTTAATCCGACAATCTATTATCAACATAATACAGTCACATGGAGGTGTCTAGTACAGTTTAATTGTGGTATAAAACATAATTAGCTTGTGAAGATCCGCGGACCAGCTCTTTGGCGATGTGTGCGTGCGTTAATGCTTGTGTGCGTCTGCGTAAAACGAGAGAGAGAGAGAGAGAGAGAGAGAGAGAGAGAGAGAGAGAGAGAGAGAGAGAGAGAGAGAGAGAGAGAGAGAGAGAGAGAGAGAGAGATGAAGTCTTTTCAGAATTATAAACAGACAAATCTAATTCTAGTCTTCAATACATCTAAAATTAAACATTGATACATAAAATTATCTGGTTTTTGTTGCACGATATTTGCATTCATGTATACTTTATGCTATACTTAGGACTCTCATCGATTCAGCAAGGAATGTCGACATCATCTTCTTCAAAGTTAAATATGTTCACAGTCTTTTCAAATCCACCTTTCCTAAAACCTCCTTTCTGGCGCTGTCGAGGGGTTGCTTTGCTAGTTAGAAAACTGCCAGTAAATCCAGGCAGTTTCATAATGTTTGTCGAGTAGTTTGTTGGATGTCACTATTGTTTTAGAACATTTGTTTGGTGGTTCGCGTGATTGTGGTTAGTCAATTCCTTGAAATGCCTTTATTTTTTCTTTCTGGTGCAAAAGGGATTTAATGGAGAGCTGCTGTTGGGGATAACTCAGTAAATTTTTCCATCTATCTTTCATTTTTTCGAATGAACTGCTATAGGTTATGAAGTGTTTTTCAGATAGATTTGTCCCACTTGATGTAAAATATCAACATATGTGAGCAGGGAATTGTCAATCGAAATAATTCCCCAAGATCTATTTATGAAATCTTGAAGCCCAGGGTACCTGCGTTTGAGGCAGGTGGTGAGCATCGAAATTGCTAGGGGTTGTAAGCTTTGACGGACAGGTGCCATAGGATGGTATCCAAGAGACATTTTCTCCAAATACATTTGCATAATATATGGCGGCAGGATAAGGGCTCAGTTCAAATACTTTGCAACATACATTCTGACAAAAGTAGATATTGCATCAGCAAATTCTGATCTTTCAATTTTCAATGTCGAAAGGAGTTCCATTTGGATGAAAACAGTGTTTTGTAAACTCAAACTTTGACATATACATGTGTAATAATAATTTCATAATGCACGACTGTCTTGCCAGTCACAAGATATATAACACATCGTAATATTCAATTATAACATTGTCATGTAAGTATAATGTCTGGGGTAATGTCAAGGACAGATTTTAAAAATAATATCAGTGAATATTGTCCCGTATAGTTTAGGTTTTGAAAAATGTTTCAAGTTACGATAATCCGAATGTTCCTATCCCAAACGTTGCATCTAGTCAAATCATTTCTTCCGCGTTGATGTATATATATATATATATATATATATATATATATATATATATATATATATATATATACACACACACACACACACACACATATATATATATATATATATATATATATATATATATATATATATATATATATATATATATATATATATATATAAACATATACATATACATATACATATATATGTGTGTGTATATGTATGTGTGTGTGCACAATAAAGATGCTGCGCTTAGCGTATAAACCTCAGAACATCAAGCAATACAAACCCAATACGTCTCTCTCTGTCTCTCTGTCTGTCTGTCTCTCATTTTTGAACTTTTCTGCGGGCAAGTATATTACAAAGTTAAAGTTGGCAGAGTCGAATGTAAACATTTGTTGTGAGTCTCGGGCAAGTGGATTTGTAGTATGTTCATTCTTGAAAATGAAAAAAAAGCTATATATGGACATGACGTAGTGGTTCAGCTAACACGTGGTAAGGTGTTCGGTTTTGAAAAAAAAAGATCTGGCAATAACCCCGGGTTTATGGTTATTAAAAAATGAATTGTTTCATGGAGGGTGGGTTATTTGTTTATGAAACATATAAAGAGGTTGTTTCATGGTATCTCGTAGTTGCAAATTGTGGGTATATGCTGCTTTCGAATGATGTCTTGGATGTGACATAATGTGTTTGATAAGTTTTAATTTTGCGAGTGAGCTTTACCTATCACTACCGTTCCTCGTCTATTTTTTGCAATGGTTGTGTTGCATGTGTGATTGTACATGGCCAATAAGTAATACTACTCACGTCCGTACCTACTTTGACCCACCACGATACATTACATGCCATGTATTTTAGTAGTAGTTTAGGTGTATGACCAAAATTAAAAATTAACATTAAATATAACATTACGGTCCTTTTTTGGATTACCTTGACTGAACAAGATTTATCCTGACTAGCCAACCCCCTCTTCTATAAAACTTTAAAACTAGATGACATGTGATTGGAGGCGTATATTAGGAGATGTTGTATTATACGTGATTTTATTACACCAGATAAAGAATAACTTCCAAGTTTTAGTATTTTAGGTAAAATAAGATCGACCTCATTCTTTTCGTGTTGATATTAGACATTACTACGTGTTCCGTGGCATGATGCAATTCACTATTGATCTCTAATGAAGATATACTCTTCGATAAGTTGTTCTTCGTTTTGCGAGTGGTTATTTCCTGTTTCGATATAGACATTTATGAATATGTCAACATAGATTTCGGCTACAGAGGCCTGCTCGGATATAACCTCATCATTTTATTGTACAATAACCCTGATACTGTAAGAATATAACCTTTACTTGCGATTAAAGGACGAATACTTGTCCCAAATCCCTTACTGTATTTCCTATTTAAGATCGAATGGTTTGACCCACAAATCCCTTTTTTATTTGCCATTTAACGTCAAATAGTTGTCCCAACTCCATTTACTTGTAATTCAAGTTCGATTGGCTGTCCCAACCTCCTTTATTTACCATTAAAGATCGCATTACCATTACCATGGTTGCATGGTTGACGAGTGGTTGTCGCAAACCTCTAACTTTATATACCGTTAAACTTGGACTAGCTGCTCCCACCCTCAACCCTTACTTTATTTACCGATAAACGTGTAATAGTAGGCCACAAAAAGTCTCACTTTATTTACCAAAAAAAGTTGAATAGTTGGCTCCCCAAACCCTTAGTTTATTCACAATTAAAGGTTGAATCGTTGGCCATCAAACTGATTGTTGTAATTACCATTAAAGGTCGAATGGTAGACTCTCAAAACCCTTACTTTATTTGCTTTTAAATGTGGAATGGTTGGCCCAAACCCCTTAGTTTATCGGCAATACAAGTGGTCTATAATCTTTCAATCTCTAGTGAGCTGTATTTCCTAAAGGAACGCAATTTAGATGGAGTTTAGATATTCGCTTTAAGAAACACTTCAATATGATAAAAATCTAGATCTTGGTATATTAAAATTTCAAAGACACCGATAAAGGTTTATATTCCAATGATCGTTGGAAATCTTGGTCCATTTATTTTTAGTATCTTAACAGATTAAACCACGCATTTTGTGTTTGGGAGATTTTTTAATTAGAAACTGTATAGTCCGAATGACGTATTTCATGTGAAAGTTGCAATCTGATGACTCGAAAAGCCAACATATCTCCTTTATATAGATATTAATTTTATCTGAGAAACATATCTGAATGGTTATGTTGCTATCTACGTCCATTTAATATGATAGGGCTTATACCGATAATAGTCTTTGATATTCAGACGACCTCAGCTATTTCTGCGAGACAAAACATGTACTGGATTTATGGCCGTAACTTGCAGAAACATGGTTCATTTGCTCGTCTGAAACCACAATCTTCATTGGACCACCTCAGTAATTCATACGATTGGATTGATTGTAGTATGGCCGAGGTGATACGAATCAAAAATACCCGACAGTTCGATGTATTCGCAACTTCTCGTTCAATTTTTTTTTTCTTAAATGGCTGGTGCGGTGTGAATGCCAGCTGTCTGTACATATTCGAGGTACGAACATTAGGATTAAAAATCGAAGTTGTTTTTAAGGGTTTAACACCATTTTTCAACACATGAAAGGCTACATGGCGGTCAGCCTAAGAAGAGCCCGAGCAAACCCCATGAAGAACCACAGACCCATGGAATCTACTAGTAAGTTTTCTCACATGCCCACGTTGGCCGAGCCCAAGACTCGCACATACGTGGACAGAGAAACAGCTTTAACGGATTTATTAACTGATGACTGAGAAATTGCAGATTTGTATTTTCTGTCATAGGTACAGTATCACCGTTCCGACATTTATGACTGCACATAATAACATCATAATAAGCATTATTACCTCGCACTGAGATTGAAATGAGAAGAGGGACAAACTAAATGTAGAAAATACTGACATTGCAATGTTTAGGATAAAGAACATAGTTGTATTTTTGTTATTCAGTTTTATTTGCTTTTAGCATCCCGTTTCTAAGTTTGCAAGAAAAATATTATGGTATACAAAATTGATTTGAGAGCAGATCCAGCATCTTGAAAATTCAGATGTCTTGCAATTTTATAAATACGGTTTCTTATAAATACGGATTCGTTGTGAAATTGCAGCCTTTGCCTGCTGAAACCTCGAGCGCCCTTTTATCATAATATCGGACCAGAACATTGACTTTTTAATTAAATTAAATCTATTTGAAAGCTCACGCTCTTTGTCTGAAATATTACCGTCTTATTGTGGATCAATGTCAAATCATGACAACTGTGTTGAAAAAGAAATCATTTGAATTAACTTTGATCCTTTTGAAAAACGATTCTGTGGTTGAAAATATGTGTGACTCAAAATGACATGTTCGAAAAAACTTTAATGAGCAGGTGACTTGAGTGTTACACTAACTTTTAAAATTTTTAAAATTTTAAAATCATATGCAGATAAGGCACTCAAACATGACATGCAACACACCCCTTCATAATTATGAGGGATTTAAGTCTTATTTTTGTATGTAACTGAAATTTTTATCTGGGTGGCCATCTAATCGATATAAATTTAATAATTAAAATTCTATTACAAAATTTAAAAGGTCTGCGTTCATGGCAATTGACTTCATTATTTGTTAAATTGCAAACTATTTTTTGAATTCTATTTGGTACTGTATTAAAAGTATGGAAATCACTTTCATATTTCATCAGAATAGATAATACATGACATGAAGAGATATAGCTTATTCCCGTAGGAGCCATCTATCTATAGATCTTTTCAGTGGCAAGCCATAAAAAACTCAGTCGTTTGTATATATACCAGGTTACGAATCAGCTCGTTAAAAGTATCACAACGAAAAGAGCGAAGATAGCAAGCTTTATAAATTTTAACAGAAATAATTTATTTCCCTAAAAAAAACAACATGGTGGAAAGGTGAAAACATTGAACAAGACTTACGAAGATCCAAAAATGTGTCCTAAAGTGTGAAAAAACATAAGTATTGTAAATAAACAGTCCTATATTGACGTAGTCTCAATTCCGTTCCAAGATGGCGGATGATGACGTCAGACAAATGTTAAGACAACTGTCCAGAATTTTGACTGTGAACCACAATTTGTACTGTCCAGTACCAATTTAAAATTATTTTCAGCAAATGTCTATATCTAATTCCAGTTGTGTAGCTCTCCATGGAAAATAATCATTGGAAACTCTATAAGTTCTTATGATGTGACTCTCTAAGATGTTTAAATATGACTCTCGACTATGACTGAATATTTCGCAGGTACCTGAGTATTTAAAGCAAACTAATAGGTTACCTCATGCACATGCATTTAGAAATCATAAATATTTCGAAATCTAGCTATATCGCAGTAAAGAATGTCAACAAGTATTATTAAAAATGGCCGTGGTCACGGACAATCATTTACACAGCTATTTCCGATTGTTTACTTAATACGACAAAACCGTCATACAAAAATCGTGCTTACGCGAGTCACATTTACGTTTGATATAAACACCATGTTTCTAACAAAATATTAGACCATGCGAATATACTTATCATAAAAATAATAATTACATTAATGACATAAAAACGAAGTAAAAAAGAAACAAAGAATTAGAAAGAATTCAAATTTTAACACACATGCTATTTAACTACAGGGTCGTAGCAACCACCATTGCCTATATCACTGGCTTTAAAGCATATGCCGTTGTCTTTTGTGGATTTCCAGTTGTATTTTTCCATTCCACCAATGTTTAGAATAGTAAACACCTACGATGTGAACCAGATCAAAACGAAAGAATTGATTTAGATTGTTCGACATTCCGCGATTTTATGCCCAAGTTGAATTGATGCATACGGCATTTCAAAGTTTTCCAATGAGCAAGACTGAACTATTGATGATGACTTCATATGTAACTATCGTCCGTAAAATGTGTTGCCTGCATGTTGGTTTATATTGCACTAAGTATATCCACATTTGGTATATATTTAACTACACCAAGTATGTCTGTATTTGATATATTTGAAACTAATCTTCGTATGTAAAATGTCATTGATCCACTTTGTTTAGACGAAAAGGTGTTTGTAAAGTGCCGTCGAACGGATTTAAGGATTGTTGCTCGCAGCAAGCGAAATCAAAAGACAAAATTAGAGAGCTCGTTACGGACTCAATGTTATAATTCAGTTAGTTTAGAACGTTCATAATAAAATCTATAATTGACAATATAGACACATCATTGATATAAACTTCTATAGAAAAAACCGTATGAGTCGCTGCATTGGCTGCATCTACGCTTGTTTAGAATATGCGCTTTGAATTTCGCACCAAAAGAGTCAGGTGCTAATTTCTTTAATGCGTTTTCTAAACTTGTCTGTAAAAGGACTCAAATTCCATCAATTAAAAATTATGTCTTCAGTTATAACAAAAATAAAATCTCAACAGATTATTTTAATTAAATTTTAATTTCATAATCAACCTTTGCGACATGCTCTCATCCTTCATTGTAGACCATATTAATATAATCCAATGTGAATGGTCGCCCCACTGAGTTTTTAGTAGTGGGGTATTTGGGGGGTGGGTGGGATGCTTCCAATATTTATTTAAATTATTGTGGAAATCTCACCCAGGCTCGATTTTGGTTTCGAAATTGATTTAGTGAAAGTTAGATGTCAGCAATGCCGACGGTTAAATGAATAAAGATACAAAACGGGTTTAGTATAATAATAACAATTTAATAATAATGAAATGGTCAATAATTCGTATTTTCCAAATACACTTCTTCCGCTCAACACTGTTCTAGCCTATCACATCATTTGATTCTTAGTGTGAGAGATTTCCACCTGTCCTTGTGTTCTACTCATGTGTATCCCTCTATATCTATCAATTCCCTCTCGTCCTCCCTGACTATCCCCAAGATCACTTTTCTCCTTTTCCCCTTTAAACCCTCTTTTCTATGTCGACTGCACGTTGTTGACTCCTACTGCACCGTCAGTCTAAATTCCGTCTCCCTCTTAGAGATTCTGGACTACGAAGTTCTGTCCTCCAAAAACCTTTTCCTGTGAAAACACAAGGATGGTCCAATATTTTCCTCAGCGCTCTTATCCCACACTACACACAGCATATCAACAAATAAGGCTATTAAATTTCACCGGTCACTCATTCATTCACACCGAAATACGCAGACATTCTTATATGATAAAACACAACATAATAACATGTTGGCATCCGTTAGTTTCGAGAGACGATAGAAATGCATCCATGAAAGGTTTCCCAGTTGATAGTTGTGCAGCGTCATTTGTGGCTATGGAGACCCACACGGGAGTGGCAATCCTTGCTCCACTTGAAGGTTGAGTCAGATCTGGGTTGGAACTGCATCCTCTTTCTCTGAGATCTTTTCTCATTAGCGAGTAGTCGTTACTTTTCCTCTCTGGCTTTCAGACCAGTAAACAGAACATGTCGCCAGCTGGACTTGTCTAGGGCAAACTCTTCCCAGGTGTTGATATGGATCCCAAGGGCTTTCATGTCGTGCTTGCAGATATTCTTGAAGCCGAGATGTTGCCGTCCGATTGATCTTCTGCCTGAGGCTGGCTAAGAGTTTAGGTATTTTGGGATCCGTCCGTCATCCATCTAATGTACATGCCCAGCCATCTGATGCGACGTTGGCGGAGGAGTGTGACCAAGATGGGAATTTTTGGTATGTTGTTGTTTGTCACACGATCGCTCCAGGTGATCCCGATTAAACGTCGGCGACAAAGCATGTGAAAGACGCTCATTCTTTTATCCTGAAAGGTGCACATGGCCCAGGTTTCACTGACGTACAGGAGAGTGCACACAGGCACGGTACACGGAGATCTTAGTGTTCAGTGTCAGCATGCTGTTGTTCCAAACTCTGCAAGGGTTGCTGACACCTTTCCAACAACTTCAGACGCGGTGCAGACGGGAAGCTCTTGCCATAGGTGGGCAGTCCCCTGGGTTTACTGCTGGCAACTTATGCAAGGCGGGCGCGGCGCAGCGAAGACGCTTTTTGGCCTGTCCTCTGGGTCAACTCCTGGCAACCTAGGCAAGGTGGACGCGGCAAAGCGGGGACGCTCTTGCCATAGGTGGCCAGTCCCCTAGGTCTACTCCTGGCAACATAGGCAAGGCGGACGCAGCGCAGCGGGGACGCTCTTAGTATAGGTGGTCAGTCCCCTGGGTCTAATCCTGGCAACCTAGGCAAGGGGGACGCGTCGCAGCGGAGACTCTCTTGCCATAGGTGGCTAGTTCCCTGAGTCTACTCCTGGCAACCTATGTAAGGCGGACGCGGCGCTCTTGCCATAGTTGGCCAGTCCGAAGGGACTACTCCTGGCAAGCTAGGCAAGGGGGACGCGGCTCAGCGAGGACACTCTTGCCATAGGTGGCCATCCCTCAGTGGGGCTACTCCCGGCAAGATAGATAAGGCGGACGAGCGAAGCGGGGACGCTCTTGCCCTAGGTGGCCAGCCCTCATTGGAGCTACCTCTAGCAAGCTAGGCAAGGTGGACGCGGCGCAGCGGGGAGGCTCATGCTCTAGGTGCCAGCTCTCATAGGGGCTACTGGGTGCCAGACCACTTTGGGGCTAATCCTGACAAGCTAGGAAAGGCTGCCACGGGGCAGAGGGGACAAACTTGCCCTAGGTGGCCAGCCCTCATTGGGGCTATTCCTGGCAAGCTAAGCAAGGCGAACGCAGCGTACCGAGGACCCTCTTGCCATGGCTAGCCAGCCATCATCGGGGCTACTCCTGGCAAGCGAGTCAAGGTGGACGCAGCGTCACGTAGACGCTTTGGCCGTGGCTGGCCGGTCCTCATCGGGGCTACTCCAGGCAAGCAAGGGAAGGCGGACGCAGCGTAGTGGGGATGCTCTTTGTCCTAGCTGGCCGGCCCTAATCGGGGCTACTCAAGGCAAGCGAGGCAAGGCGGACGCAGCATAGTGGGGACGTTATTTGACATGGCTGGCCAGCCCTCATCGGTGATAGTCCTGGCAAGCGAGGCAAGGCGGACGCAGCGTAGCGGGGACGCTCTTTGCCCATCGTGGCTACTCCTGACAAGCGAGGCAAGGGGGACGCAGAGCAGCGGAGACTATCTGGCCATGGCTGGCCCGCCCTCATCGGGGCTACTCATGGCAAGATAGACGAGGCGGACGCAGCGTCGCGGGGACGTTCTTTGCCTGGCTGGCCAGCCTTCATTGGGGCTACTCCTGGCAAGCTAGGCAAGGCGGACGCAGCGTAGCGGGGACGTTCTTAGCCCTGCTTGGCCAGCCCGCTTCGGGGCTAATTCTGGCAAGCGAGGAAAGGCGGACTCAGCGTAGTGGGGACGCTCTTTGCCCTGACTGGCCAGCCCTCAACGGGGCTACTCCTGGCAAGCGAGGCAAGGCGGAGGCAGCGTAGCGGGGTCGCTATTTGCCCTGGCTGGCCAGCCCTCATCGGCGCTACTACTGTCAAGCGCGGCAAGGCGGGCGCAGCGTAGATGGGACGCTCTGGCCATGGCTGGCCGGCCTTCATCGGGGCTACTCCTGGCAAGCGAGGCAAGGCGGAGGCAGCGTAGCGGGGTCGCTATTTGCCCTGGCTGGCCAGCCCTCATCGGCGCTACTACTGTCAAGCGTGGCAAAGCGGGCGCAGCGTAGATGGAACGCTCTGGCCATGGCTGGCCGGCCCTCATCGGGGCTACTCCTGGCATTCGAGGCAAGGTGAATGCAGCGTCGCGAGGAAGCTCTGGTCATGGCTGGCCGACCCTCATCGGGGCTACTCCTGGCAAGCAAGGCAAAGCGGACGCATCGTCGCTGGGACGCTCTGGCCCTGGCTGGCTGGTTCTCATAGCGGCTACTCCTGGCAGGCGAGGAAAGGCAGACGCGTCGTGGCGGGAACGCTCTTGCCATGGCTGGCCAGCCCATACCGACTCCTTTCAAGCGAGGCAAGGAGGACGCGGAGTGGCGAAGAAGCTCTTGCCATGGCTGACCAGCCCATGCCTACTCCTTTCAAGCGAGGCATGGCCGAGAAGATCTTGCCATGGCTGGCCAGTCCATGCCTACTCCTGGCAGCCAGGTAAGGCGGACATGGCGTAGCGGTAAAGATCTTGCCATGGCAGGGCAGCCCATGCCTACTACTTGCAAGCCAGGCAAGGCGGACGCGGCGTGGCGGGGAAGCTCTTGCCATGGCTGACCAGCCCATGCCCACTCACTGGCAAGCCAGGCAAGGCGAACGCAGCGCAGCGGGGCCGCTCTGGCCATGGCTGGCCAGCCCATGCCCACTCACTGGCAAGCCAGGCAAGGCAAACGCAGCGCAGCGAAGCCGCTCTGTTCATGGCTGGCCAGCACATGCCTACTCATTGGCAAGCCAGGCAAGGCGGACGCAGCGCAGCGGGGCCGCTCTTGCCATGGCTGGCCAGCCCATGCCCACTCACTGGCAAGCCAGGCAAGGCGGCCGCAGCGCAGCGCGGACGCTCTTGCCATGGCTGGCCAGCCCATGCCCACTCACTGGCAAGCCAGGCAAGGCGGCCGCAGCGCAGCGCGCACGCCCTTGCCATGGCTGGCCAGCCCATGCCCACTCACTGGCAAGCCAGGCAAGGCGGCCGCAGCGCAGCGCGGACGCTCTTGCCATGGCTGGCCAGCCCATGACCACTCACTGGCAAGCCAGGCAAGGCGGCCGCAGCGCAGCGCGGACGCTCTTGCCATGGCTGGCCAGCCCATGCCCACTCACTGGCAAGCCAGGCAAGGCGGCCGCAGCGTAGCGCGGACGCTCTTGCCATGGCTGGCCAGCCCATGCCCACTCACTGGCAAGCCAGGCAAGGCGGCCGCAGCGCAGCGCGGCCGCTCTTGCCATGGCTGGCCAGCCCATGCCCACTCACTGGCAAGCCAGGCAAGGCGGCCGCAGCGCAGCGCGGACGCTCTTGCCATGGCTGGCCAGCCCATGCCCACTCACTGGCAAGCCAGGCAAGGCGGCCGCAGCGCAGCGGGGCCGCTCTTGCCATGGCTGGCCAGCCCATGCCCACTCACTGGCAAGCCAGGCATGGCGGACGCAGCGCAGCGGGGCCGCTCTTGCCATGGCTGGCCAGCCCATGCCCACTCACTGGCAAGCCAGGCAAGGCGGCCGCAGCGCAGCGGGGCCGCTCTTGCCATGGCTGGCCAGCCCATGCCCACTCACTGGCAAGCCAGGCAAGGCGGCCGCAGCGCAGCGGGGCCGCTCTTTCCATGGCTCGCCAGCCCATGCCCACTCACTGGCAAGCCAGGCAAGGCAGCCGCAACGCAGCGCGGCCGCTCTTGCCATGGCTGGAGCAGCAGAGGGGGGTGAACCCTTCAAATTTTTGCGACAAAATTGATTAAAGCCTCAGAATGCCAAATGGAGCCTTCCTACGAAATCTCATATTTTAACCAAAAAAAAAAGAAAGACTCCATTTTACAAATGGAGCCTTAGCGATTTTGTCGCAAATACATTGTCATAACCACCCTGGAAATTGCTGCCATCTACGTCGCAAATATGTTGTCATCTCACCCCCCTGCTGCTGATTAATACAAATTATTTGTTAGCTTTTCACAAACAGACTAATCGATAATACTTCACCACGTAGATCAATCAAATTATTTGACTGATCGGTGAGTGTAAAATTAATTCTAGTTAGTGAATCATTTTGACATTGCATATAGACTGGATTAGTCGGATTCTCAACAATTAAAAATCCGGGGGGGGCTGTTTGTGCAAATGAATAAAGAATGTAACCTTGTCGGGCTTGATTTGATTGTTCCATATTAATTTGATAACTTCCTTCGATTACATCACACGTTAAATTAAGTGCGATCACCGATGAAATATCCACATTGTTCGGTGCGATATATCTACCGTCGCCGTTTTGAGAATTATTATGAGTTAATATAGTTGGTTTGGGTTGTTTTTTTTTCCCATTCGTCATGAATTATTCTGAATCCCTCGTCGATGGCCGCTCTGAGATTTTTCTTCAATTCTGGAATGTTATATCCTGGTAGTTTAAACGTTGGAATATCTTCAACGGGAATTTTATATTTCTCTGCAAAAAATTTACTTAATTCAGGGTCATCTGCTATTTCTTGAATGTTTCGAATATGATATTTTTCTGCGTCATCGATAATTTTATTACATGTAGCTACCACGCTGATGAATTCGTCTTTAGTGAGAGAACCGGATCTTAGAGATACTAGCAGTAATGAAAGATCATTATTTATCGCTGTGAATTTATCAGTAATACGACGTTCATCTAACTCCTCATTAAAGTTTTCATTCAACTCTTTTTTCAATTTCTCCTTCACCTTTTCATCCCTCTCTTCCTTTAATCTCCTCATCCTCTCCTTTATGATCTTAGAAAAAATACTAGCCGCGACTCCCGCGATCGCCTTGCTAAAGAGATCAGAAGATGTATTCCTGCGATTTCTATTACTTTCTACTGGATTTTCAGGTCCTATTTCATCAGTGACGTAATCAGATTTTACAGGCTCGGGTGTGGAATTACCAGCACTTCTAGGTGGATCTTCGGGCCATGCTAATACTGTTCTTATTGAACTGTTATAAATATCTACAACATACCCAGGAGAGCCTATTTCAATTGTAGATGATAGTGTTGGTTCATGAACTGTTATCGCAATTTTTGATTCTTTTTTAGTAATGGATTTTATTCTACGTTGTAATTCATTATTAATTTGCTCAATTTGATAGGATCCAGTTGGTATTGAAACAACGTTCCAATCTGGAGTGTCATCTTTTTTATTCCTATATGCAAATACCAGAGAATTATTAGGTCTCTGACCGCCAAATGGAACCGATCTGACATTAGGCCAACTATGATACACTCGTAATTTTGCCAACGCGATTTCCTTTACTGAAACAGGTGAAGGAAAATTCACACTGAATTTAGGGTTTGTTGACGATATTGATATCATGCTTGTTTTCCGCGGAGTGGTATTTTCTGCTATCTGCTGAAGTAGTTGAATCTCTTGCGACATTATTATTATTATTATTTACAATGTCTAATTTTGCAATAGATGAAAAAACGCTAGCGTTTTTAATCGTAGTATCATAAATACGTATCATCGCGGAGAATTCGTCTTCGGTAATTATCGTATCATCAATCGATGATGACATCAACGAGGATAATTGTGAGTAACCGTTAGATACTGCTTGATGTTTTACTATATAGTCGTTAAGTTTTTCTTGAGAACACGATGATATTTTTTTAGTAATAGCATTTGCAATTCCAGCAAATGTTGTTACCGCGGAAATAGCAATTGGGACAGCAATCGGAGCTACCATTGTTACTGAAGATAGTATAATACCAGCACCGGCCATTATACCAGATACTGAGTATACTGTAACATCAATTGCGGTAATTCTCCTGCGATACTTTTTAATTTTTATTTCATACTCATCAATGAGTGTTTTGAGTTTCGTTAAAAACTCTTTGACGGTATCATAGCGATATTGCGATGATGGAATCATATTATTTTAAAATCTCAAGTGGTTTCTAATTATTAAAAATTCTAATTTAGATCAGCTACAAACTCCATGTACCATACAAATGATGTCTTATTTAAATTAGGATCAGTGCTTGTTATTGTAAACCGTTTGTATTCATCCACGTCAATAGTCGTTGAAATCACGTTGTTGTATCCATATGAAGTCGATGATGATATATTAAACTGATTTAGTGACACTATTGTTAATCGATAAATACCCGGCTTTGACACAGTGAGAGTTATTGTATTCTTTTTAGGTTCCCAATCTAATGATCCAGAGAGAACTGTGTATACCATATTTATGATATTCCTCTCATGAGGAATCTTTATTTTTTCAAGTAGCGGAAGATTGTTTTAAATTTTGTAATATCCTCGATAGATTTTTTAATATTACTAATGTTATCTCTAATAATATTAAATTCAGCATCATTAATATTTTTAATATTGGATTTAATTTCATCAAAATTGGATTTAATTTCAGCGAGAGATGGAGAGGTTACCGCTGGTGTTCCAAAAAATCTATTAATTCTGTTAATTGCATCAAAATTGGATTTAATTTCAGCGAGAGATGGAGAGGTTACCGCTGGTGTTCCAAAAAATCTATTAATTCTGTTAATTTCATCAAAATTGGATTTAATTTCAGCGAGAGATGGAGAGGTTACCGCTGGTGTTCCAAAAAATTTATTGATAATATTTCTACGAAGGGAAGTATACGTTGTTATATGTTTTTCAAGTTCTTCATTTAAATTTTTTAATGCATCTGTGATTGTAGAAACAAATACACCTGGTTTGAGTTTTCCATCATTTGAATATAACACTATTGTATCTTCAACGACGTCACGTCTTCGTATTAAGACATCATCCAATGAAACATTACTAGATTTCAATTTGCCCTGGCGATCTTGAAATACAACTATTTCCCCAGGATCTACATTTGACAAATTTAATGTCTCGGCGATTTCATCTTCGATTATTTTTTTTTACATTTTACATATGGATTTATAACAATAAATTTACACGACCCTCGGTCACGATATCGTATTGGACTTGATCAAAAATTTGGTTAAATAATTTGTATTAATCAGCAGCAGGGGGTGTGAGATGACAACATATTTGCGACGTAGATGGCAGCAAATTCCAGGGTGGTTATGACAATGTATTTGCGACAAAATCGCTAAGGCTCCATTTGTAAAATGGAGTCTTTATTTTTTTTGGGTTAAAATATGAGATTTCGTAGGAAGGCTACATTTGGCATTTTGAGGCTTTAATCGATTTTGTCGCAAACATTTGTAGGGTTCACCCCCCCTGTGTAGGGTGCAGGGTTCACCCCCGGGCCGCTTTTGCCATGGCTAGCCAGCCCATGCCCACTCACTGGCAAGCCAGGCAAGGCGGCCGCAGCGGAGCGGGGCCGCTCTTGCCATGGCTGGCCAGCCCATGCCCACTCACTGGCAAGCCAGGCAAGGCGGCCGCAGCGTAGCGCGGACGCTCTTGCCATGGCTGGCCAGCCCATGCCCACTCACTGGCAAGCCAGGCAAGGCGGCCGCAGCGTAGCGCGGACGCTCTTGCCATGGCTGGCCAGCCCATGCCCACTCACTGGCAAGCCAGGCAAGGCGGCCGCAGCGTAGCGCGGACGCTCTTGCCATGGCTGGCCAGCCCATGCCCACTCACTGGCAAGCCAGGCAAGGCGGCCGCAGCGTAGCGCGGACGCTCTTGCCATGGCTGGCCAGCCCATGCCCACTCACTGGCAAGCCAGGCAAGGCGGCCGCAGCGTAGCGCGGACGCTCTTGCCATGGCTGGCCAGCCCATGCCCACTCACTGGCAAGCCAGGCAAGGCGGCCGCAGCGTAGCGCGGACGCTCTTGCCATGGCTGGCCAGCCCATGCCCACTCACTGGCAAGCCAGGCAAGGCGGCCGCAGCGTAGCGCGGACGCTCTTGCCATGGCTGGCCAGCCCATGCCCACTCACTGGCAAGCCAGGCAAGGCGGCCGCAGCGTAGCGCGGACGCTCTTGCCATGGCTGGCCAGCCCATGCCCACTCACTGGCAAGCCAGGCAAGGCGGCCGCAGCGTAGCGCGGACGCTCTTGCCATGGCTGGCCAGCCCATGCCCACTCACTGGCAAGCCAGGCAAGGCGGCCGCAGCGTAGCGCGGACGCTCTTGCCATGGCTGGCCAGCCCATGCCCACTCACTGGCAAGCCAGGCAAGGCGGCCGCAGCGTAGCGCGGACGCTCTTGCCATGGCTGGCCAGCCCATGACCACTCACTGGCAAGCCAGGCAAGGCGGCCGCAGCGCAGCGCGGACGCTCTTGCCATGCATGGCTGGCCAGCCCATGACCACTCACTGGCAAGCCAGGCAAGGCGGCCGCAGCGCAGCGCGGACGCTCTTGCCATGGCTGGCCAGCCCATGACCAGTCACTGGCAAGGCAGGCAAGGCGGCCGCAGCGGAGCGCGGACGGTCTTGCCATGGCTGGCCAGCCCATGACCAGTCACTGGCAAGGCAGGCAAGGCGGCCGCAGCGGAGCGCGGACGGTCTTGCCATGGCTGGCCAGCCCATGACCAGTCACTGGCAAGGCAGGCAAGGCGGCCGCAGCGGAGCGCGGACGCTCTTGCCATGGCTGGCCAGCCCATGCCCACTCACTGGCAAGCCAGGCAAGGCGGCCGCAGCGTAGCGCGCACGCCCCTGCCATGGCTGGCCAGCCCATGCCCACTCACTGGCAAGCCAGGCAAGGCGGCCGCAGCGTAGCGCGGACGCTCTTGCCATGGCTGGCCAGCCCATGCCCACTCACTGGCAAGCCAGGCAAGGCGGCCGCAGCGTAGCGCGGACGCTCTTGCCATGGCTGGCCAGCCCATGCCCACTCACTGGCAAGCCAGGCAAGGCGGCCGCAGCGCAGCGCGGACGGTCTTGCCATGGCTGGCCAGCCCATGCCCACTCACTGGCAAGCCAGGCAAGGCGGCCGCAGCGCAGCGCGGACGGTCTTGCCATGGCTGGCCAGCCCATGCCCACTCACTGGCAAGCCAGGCAAGGCGGCCGCAGCGCAGCGCGGACGGTCTTGCCATGGCTGGCCAGCCCATGCCCACTCACTGGCAAGCCAGGCAAGGCGGCCGCAGCGTAGCGCGGACGCTCTTGCCATGGCTGGCCAGCCCATGCCCACTCACTGGCAAGCCAGGCAAGGCGGCCGCAGCGTAGCGCGGACGCTCTTGCCATGGCTGGCCAGCCCATGCCCACTCACTGGCAAGCCAGGCAAGGCGGCCGCAGCGTAGCGCGGACGCTCTTGCCATGGCTGGCCAGCCCATGCCCACTCACTGGCAAGCCAGGCAAGGCGGCCGCAGCGTAGCGCGGACGCTCTTGCCATGGCTGGCCAGCCCATGCCCACTCACTGGCAAGCCAGGCAAGGCGGCCGCAGCGTAGCGCGGACGCTCTTGCCATGGCTGGCCAGCCCATGCCCACTCACTGGCAAGCCAGGCAAGGCGGCCGCAGCGCAGCGCGGACGCTCTTGCCATGGCTGTCCAGACCATGCCCACTCAAAGGCAAGCCATGGCAAGAGCTGCCCGCTGCGCTGCGGCTGCCTTGCCAGGCTTGCCAATGAGTGTGAATGGGGTGGCCAGCCATGGCAAGAGCGGCCCTGCTGCGCTGCGGCTGCCTTGCCTGGCTTGCCAGTGAGTGGGCATGGGCTGGTCAGCCATGGCAAGAGCGGACTCGCTTTGCTGCAGCCGCCTTGCCTGGCTTGCTAGTGAGTGGGCATGAGTTGGCCAGCCATGGCAAGAGCGGCCCCGCTGCGCTGCGGCCGCCTTGCCTGGCTTGCCAGTGAGTGGGCATGGGCTGGCCAGCCATGGCAAGAGCGTCCCCGCTTCGCTGCCGCCGCCTTCCCTGGCTTCCCAGTTAATGGGCATGGGCTGGCCATCCATGGCAAGAGAAGCCCCGCTGCGCTGAGGCCGCCTTGCCTGGCTTGCCAGTGAGTGGGCATGGTCTGGCCAGCCATGGCAAGAGCGGCCCCGCTGCGCTGCGGCCGCCTTGCCTGGCTTGCCAGTGTCCAGCCCAATACCACTCACTGGCAAGCCAGGCAAGGCGGCCGCAGCGCAGCGCGGACGCTCTTGCCATGGCTGGCCATGGCTGGACAGCCCATGCCGACTCACTGGCAAGCCAGAAAAGGCGGCCGCTGCGCAGCGAGGACGCTCTTGCCATGGCTGGCAAGCCCATGCCCACACACTGGGAAGCCAAGTAAGCCGGCCGAAGCGCAGCGGGGCCGCTCTTGCCATGGCTGGCCAGCCCATGCCCACCCACTGACAAGCCAGGCAAGGAGGCCGCAGCGCAGCGGGGCCGCTCTTGCCATGGCTGGACAGCCGATGACCACTCACTGGCAATCCAGGCAAGGCGGCCGCAGCGCAGCGGTGTCGCTCTTGCCATGGCTGGCCAGCCCATGCCCTCTCACTTGCATGCCAGGCAAGGCGGCCGCAGCGCAGCAGGGCCGCTCTTGCCATGGCTGGCCAGCCCATGCCCACTCACTGGCAAGCCAGGCAAGGCGGCCGCAGCGCAGCGCGGACGCTCTTGCCATGGCTGGCCAGCCCATGCCCACTCACTGGCAAGCCAGGCAAGGCGGCCGCAGCGCAGCGCGGACGCTCTTGCCATGGCTGGCCAGCCCATGACCACTCACTGGCAAGCCAGGCAAGGCGGCCGCAGCGCAGCGCGGACGCTCTTGCCATGGCTGGCCAGCCCATGACCACTCACTGGCAAGCCAGGCAAGGCGGCCGCAGCGCAGCGCGGACGCTCTTGCCATGGCTGGCCAGCCCATGACCACTCACTGGCAAGCCAGGCAAGGCGGCCGCAGCGCAGCGCGGACGCTCTTGCCATGGCTGGCCAGCCCATGACCACTCACTGGCAAGCCAGGCAAGGCGGCCGCAGCGCAGCGCGGACGCTCTTGCCATGGCTGGCCAGCCCATGACCACTCACTGGCAAGCCAGGCAAGGCGGCCGCAGCGCAGCGCGGACGCTCTTGCCATGGCTGGCCAGCCCATGACCACTCACTGGCAAGCCAGGCAAGGCGGCCGCAGCGCAGCGCGGACGCTCTTGCCATGGCTGGCCAGCCCATGACCACTCACTGGCAAGCCAGGCAAGGCGGCCGCAGCGCAGCGCGGACGCTCTTGCCATGGCTGGCCAGCCCATGACCACTCACTGGCAAGCCAGGCAAGGCGGCCGCAGCGCAGCGCGGACGCTCTTGCCATGGCTGGCCAGCCCATGACCACTCACTGGCAAGCCAGGCAAGGCGGCCGCAGCGCAGCGCGGACGCTCTTGCCATGGCTGGCCAGCCCATGACCACTCACTGGCAAGCCAGGCAAGGCGGCCGCAGCGCAGCGCGGACGCTCTTGCCATGGCTGGCCAGCCCATGACCACTCACTGGCAAGCCAGGCAAGGCGGCCGCAGCGCAGCGCGGACGCTCTTGCCATGGCTGGCCAGCCCATGACCACTCACTGGCAAGCCAGGCAAGGCGGCCGCAGCGCAGCGCGGACGCTCTTGCCATGGCTGGCCAGCCCATGACCACTCACTGGCAAGCCAGGCAAGGCGGCCGCAGCGCAGCGCGGACGCTCTTGCCATGGCTGGCCAGCCCATGACCACTCACTGGCAAGCCAGGCAAGGCGGCCGCAGCGCAGCGCGGACGCTCTTGCCATGGCTGGCCAGCCCATGACCACTCACTGGCAAGCCAGGCAAGGCGGCCGCAGCGCAGCGCGGACGCTCTTGCCATGGCTGGCCAGCCCATGACCACTCACTGGCAAGCCAGGCAAGGCGGCCGCAGCGCAGCGCGGACGCTCTTGCCATGGCTGGCCAGCCCATGACCACTCACTGGCAAGCCAGGCAAGGCGGCCGCAGCGCAGCGCGGACGCTCTTGCCATGGCTGGCCAGCCCATGACCACTCACTGGCAAGCCAGGCAAGGCGGCCGCAGCGCAGCGCGGACGCTCTTGCCATGGCTGGCCAGCCCATGACCACTCACTGGCAAGCCAGGCAAGGCGGCCGCAGCGCAGCGCGGACGCTCTTGCCATGGCTGGCCAGCCCATGACCACTCACTGGCAAGCCAGGCAAGGCGGCCGCAGCGCAGCGCGGACGCTCTTGCCATGGCTGGCCAGCCCATGACCACTCACTGGCAAGCCAGGCAAGGCGGCCGCAGCGCAGCGCGGACGCTCTTGCCATGGCTGGCCAGCCCATGACCACTCACTGGCAAGCCAGGCAAGGCGGCCGCAGCGCAGCGCGGACGCTCTTGCCATGGCTGGCCAGCCCATGACCACTCACTGGCAAGCCAGGCAAGGCGGCCGCAGCGCAGCGCGGACGCTCTTGCCATGGCTGGCCAGCCCATGACCACTCACTGGCAAGCCAGGCAAGGCGGCCGCAGCGCAGCGCGGACGCTCTTGCCATGGCTGGCCAGCCCATGACCACTCACTGGCAAGCCAGGCAAGGCGGCCGCAGCGCAGCGCGGACGCTCTTGCCATGGCTGGCCAGCCCATGACCACTCACTGGCAAGCCAGGCAAGGCGGCCGCAGCGCAGCGCGGACGCTCTTGCCATGGCTGTCCAGCCCATGACCACTCACTGGCAAGCCAGGCAAGGCGGCCGCAGCGCAGCGCGGACGCTCTTGCCATGGCTGGCCAGCCCATGACCACTCACTGGCAAGCCAGTCAAGGCGGCCGCAGCGCAGCGCGGACGCTCTTGCCATGGCTGGCCAGCCCATGACCACTCACTGGCAAGCCAGGCAAGGCGGCCGCAGCGCAGCGCGGCCGCTCTTGCCATGGCTAGCCAGCCCATGACCACTCACTGGCAAGCCAGGCAAGGCGGCCGCAGCGCAGCGCGGACGCTCTTGCCATGGCTAGCCAGCCCATGACCACTCACTGGCAAGCCAGGCAAGGCGGCCGCAGCGCAGGGGGCCGCTCTTGCCATGGCTGTCCAGACCATGCCCACTCAATGGCAAGCCATGGCAAGAGCTGACCGCTGCGCTGCGGCTGCCTTGCCAGACTTGCCAATGAGTGTGCATGGGGTGGCCAGCCATGGCAAGAGCAGCCCTGCTGCGCTGCGGCTGCCTTGCCTGTCTTGCCAGTGAGTGGGCATGGGCTGGTCAGCCATGGCAAGAGCGTCCCCGCTTCGCTGCCGCCGCCTTCCCTGGCTTGCTAGTGAGTGGGCATGGGTTGGCCAGCCATGGGAAGAGCGGCCCCGCTTTGCTGCCACCGCATTCCCTGGTTTGCCAGTGAGTGGGCATTTGCTGGTCATCCAGGACAAGAGAAGCCCCGCTGCGCTGAGGCCGCCTTGCCTGGCTTGCCAGTGAGTGGGCATGGGCTGGCCAGCTTGCCATGGCTGGCCAGCCCATGACCTCTCACTGGCAAGACAGGCAAGGCGGCCGCAGCGCAGCGCGGACGCGCTTGCCATGGCTGGCCAGCCCATGACCTCTCACTGGCAAGACAGGCAAGGCGGCCGCAGCGCAGCGCGGACGCGCTTGCCATGGCTGGCCAGCCCATGACCTCTCACTGGCAAGACAGGCAAGGCGGCCGCAGCGCAGCGTTCT